>JBBPFD010000188.1:104256-116746 GCA_038363315.1 Mugilogobius chulae | reverse complement strand
AAATACCATAGAAACATTCTCATTCGAATGAAAATAAAATTTACCTTTGTCATAAAGACTTGAAAATATTGGCACACTTACTGCCTTCGAGATGACAAACAAAAAAGCCAAGTAAAGCATACCTCTATCTTCAAACGTGCGGCTGTCACAATGTCATAATTTTGTCCTTTCAGTGTAATAGAGTGTAGGCAACAGGGAAGGAGTGCTGTAGCAGAAAACGCACGAGGACGAGAGGCGGGCCCGTCGCGGTGGCTCATGCTCCGCGGTCGCAAGGGGGGCGAGGGCCTATATCACCGCGCGCGGTTTTAATTAGGCCCAAGCCGAGAGACGAAGTCCCGCGAGGGACTAATTGGAATTGCGTCCGGAGGGGGAAAATCGCGAAACGATGCAGTAAACGACGACGCACGTGCCCGGGAGTGGCGTCAAAATTAGATCTCAGTGAGCTCTACAATGTCATAATTTGTCTTTTCAGTGAATGGAGCAGTATACGATGTAGCTTATTGACCCTATTTGTCCCGCCTACTTTTCTAGGACGTGCACTTCCTGTTTAGCTGCATTTAGCCTGTAGATTTCAGTCGATGGGTTTATTTTAACCGTCATTATATTTAATTAAAATTGCCCCACAAGACAGAAAAACAAACACGTTAGCTACCTTAACAGAGCTAAACAGGAAGTGCATTTCCAAGCCAAGTGGGCGGGACAAAATAGGGTCAATAGGGGAGGAGTGCTGTTGGCTGAAAATGCACGAGGACGAGAGGCGGCTCGTCGCGGTGGCTCATGCTTCGCGGTCGCAAGGGGGGGCGAGGGCCTATATCACCGCGCGCGGTTTTAATTATTGTTATTTTGCTTTGGCAATGTTGTTGTGCAATCGTGCCAATAAAGCCTTTTTGAAATTTGAAATTGAGAGAGAGAGAGGACAGAGAGGGAGAGAGAGAGAAAGAGGAGAGAAAGAGAGGGGAGAGAGAGAGAAAGAGAAGAGAAAGAGAGAGAGAGAAAGAGAGAGACAGTGTGTGCTCCTGGTCATGAACAGGTTACTGCGACAGAGAGAGAAATGTGCATATGGTTTAAATTCATAGGCCTAACTCAGTACTTCTCAAATAGTGGGCGCGATGCCAGGGGGGGGGGCGCTTAATGGTCCACTAGATCAATAAGCTCCAGCCCTATCGGTCCTGAATCAGCGCGTTTCATAAAATCTGTCCTTTTCACGCGCCTTGTCTGTCCTGCTTTGATGGTGCCGGTGTCATTTCCGCGTTTGCGTCTCTCCGCTTGTGTTCGTGTGCAGCGGTCCGGGCTTCTCGCGCACCGCGCCAGACACACGCAGGTAGACAGAACGGCCCCGACACCGCGCGCTCGCTCAGCTGGGACAGAGCAGCGTCAACAAGCCCGAGGTCGCGTGTTCGCGGTAAAACGCCTGATCTGCCTCATCATTTCACCAACTTTACTCCAGCTCTAAACATTTGTGGAATCAACACAGCGCCGCTTTAAAACCTTTTTATTTCAGCCTGTGAAGCTGAGTACACTGTAAAAATAACACTGCAAAAAATATGAATAAAAAATATATATATAAAAACTTGCAAAGTGTAAACGTACAAAATAAAGTTAATATTTGTTGAACTTTGTTTCAAGTTGATATTGATTTTTTTCTTTTGTTAATGTTTAAAAGGATACACTTTTAGATATACTTATACACTTTTTATAGAGTAGTGACCACGGTGAGTAGGGGGGGCGCGAAACATTTTCTCTTTCCCAGGGGGGGTGCGGCAAAAAATAATTGAGAAGCACTGGCCTAACTAAAGCTGCGTTCAGACCAGAGCGTCCAAAGCGTCCAGTATGTTGAGTCATCGTAAACCTAAGTCAGTTTGTGTTTCTGGAGCTTTTTGCAGAAGCCGCTGCAGCAGGTCTGTGTTTTCAGCTTTCAAAATCTGCTTCAGCCGTTAAGCAAACTAAACTAGAACAGATGAAGTTGTTCGCTGCAGACTGCTCCGTCCTGTCCAGACTTTAGCCGGTTGTTCAAACGTTCTTAATGCGACGGATCTGTTTAAGCGCCAATCTAAAGTCTGCTGTTTTTAACTCAGATCCTGCGCTGAGGTTGGACAGGACGAGCTCTGAATCACCGCAGTGTTGGACAAACAAAGGTTCACAGAGTTTGAACAGACAGAGCTGTGAGTCTCTGGTGTAGTTTGTGTTTCTGGAGCTCTGTGTGGATTGTTTAGTCTCTGTTCATGGCCTCAGTCTCTCTCCAGAGCCACTGCAGCAGGTCTGTAACCCCAGGCTTTCAAAACTCACTTCAGCCGTTATGTGCATACACCAAAAACCACGTCAAGAGAGCGTGTAAACTTTGATGTGCATTAGGGATTCGTGTTTGAACAAATAAAGTACATTTAGTCATTATCTCAAGAACACAAAACATCTTTTCATAGTTTTAAATGAATGTGTGTTTTTCTTTTAAAAATAATATGAGATATTTTAATATTGTTCTGTTGGAGATCAGGTTCAAACCAATCAAAGTCTCATCTAAGATTATCAAACAAATCTTTGTTATTTTAGAGACACATTGACTAAACGCAGCGCACACACGCTGGATTCTGTGATGTTCAGCGTCATGTTTCTCTGAGCTGTGATCATAAAGAAACAGAATGATTATAAAACTGTCTAAAGTGCTTTTGTGCTTGTATTTGGCTCAGACCTCTCACTGTGTTTCTGATTTATAGACGGACAAACTGCAGGAGGCTCCGGGACCTTTTCAGGTGAATGCGTTGTGTTCCAAAGACACAAAGCAGGATGGAGGAGCAGAGTAAAGCGCTGCTGCGCAGGTGAGTGCTTTCACAGACAGAACAGGAACTGAACAGGAGCACAGCAGAGGCTTTATTATAATAGAGCAGAGTTACTTCTGACGACTTACACTTCTACTGTCGCCTGAGTCTGTGCTAAACATTATGATTAAATTAAATTACCAAATGTTATGAGAATAAAGTCAAAGCCATAAAAATGTTTTTTGCATCATTAAACTTGAATTTTTATTTATCCTATTGTGTGTTTTATTCATATATTTGACTCGTCCAAGTCCTAATCAATATTTAGTGTAAAATTACAATTTTAATCTGCAAAACTTCAACCTTATTCTCGTATTCATATTTTTAAAAGTGTTTTTTTGAGAACAATTATAACTTTGAGCTTAATCTTGACATGTTTTAAGTTTGTTATGGCAGAGTAAACCTTTAATTTGTACTGGTCTTCTATATTTTGTCAAAGAAATATATTTGCTATGAGAATTCTTTTATTCCAGTGTTGGCCCTCCACCTCTGTTCTGGGTTTGAGTCAAAATAATTGCCCCGCCCTGCTCTATTTGCAATCAAAAAAGACTTTCATTTAAGTTAGAAGGTGTAAAAAATCACAATAAACACAACGACATTCAATCCCTTTTTAAACATATTCGAATATTTAAAGTGTTTTTTTACAGAGTAGGTAATTTGAAATGCTTTGGGGAGCTGCTTTGGAGGAGGTGGAGAGATGCTGGTGGTTACCGTGGCGACAGGATGGAGATCACTGTCATTAAGCTGCGGCGGCCATCTTGTTCTCATACCCAGCAGCAGCAGTAAAACCCAGAACAAACCAGTCCACATGGAACTTATAATTATGAATCAATCTGGTCCTAATATCTAACACTATTGAACCGCACATGGAGCTGGGACTGGACCGCTGCTGCTGGTTACCATGGAAACGCCCATTAAAAGACCCATTTCAATAGGCAATTATAACACAGTAGAAACGTGTGCTCTTATTCTGTTATGATTCATTCTTGTAGCTGGAGAAGTTTGTCAGGAAAGTGCTGGTTTTAGTCCAAACGGGTCGAGTTTTATCTGACAAAAGAACAAGCTCCTGATGATCATCTTTACAAAGCAGCACAATCGACTCCAGGACCAGACACGGGTCCAAACCCAGACTCCAGGACCAGACACGGGTCCAAACCCAGACTCCAGGACCAGACACGGGTCCAAACCCAGACTCCAGGACCAGACACGGGTCCAAACCCAGACTCCAGGACCAGACACGGGTCCAAACCCAGACTCCAGGACCAGACACGGGTCCAAACCCAGACTCCAGGACCAGACACGGGTCCAAACCCAGACTCCAGGACCAGACACGGGTCCAAACCCAGACTCCAGGACCAGACACGAGTCCAAACCCAGACTCCAGGACCAGACACAGGTCCAAACCCAGACTCCAGGACCAGACACGGGTCCAAACCCAGACTCCAGGACCAGACAAGGGTCCAAACCCAGACTCCAGGACCAGACACGAGTCCAAACCCAGACTCCAGGACCAGACACAGGTCCAAACCCAGACTCCAGACCAGACAAGGGTCCAAACCCAGACTCCAGGACCAGACACGAGTCCAAACCCAGACTCCAGGACCAGACACGGGTCCAAACCCAGACTCCAGGACCAGACACAGGTCCAAACCCAGACTCCAGGACCAGATATGGGTCCAAACCCAGACTCCAGGACCAGACACGGTCCAAACCCAGACTCCAGGACCAGACACGAGTCCAAACCCAGACTGCAGGACCAGACACGGTCCAAACCCAGACTCCAGGACCAGACACGAGTCCAAACCCAGACTGCAGGACCAGACACGAGTCCAAACCCAGACTCCAGGACGAGACACGAGTCCAAACCCAGACTCCAGGACCAGACACGAGTCCAAACCCAGACTGCAGGACCAGACACGGTCCAAACCCAGACTCCAGGACCAGACACGAGTCCAAACCCAGACTGCAGGACCAGACACGAGTCCAAACCCAGACTCCAGGACAAGACACGGGTCCAAACCCAGACTGCAGGACCAGACACGGGTCCAAACCCAGACTCCAGGACCAGACACGGTCCAAACCCAGACTCCAGGACCAGATATGGGTCCAAACCCAGACTCCAGGACCAGACACGGTCCAAACCCAGACTCCAGGACCAGACACGGGTCCAAACCCAGACTCCAGGACCAGACACGGGTCCAAACCCAGACTCCAGGACCAGACACGGTCCAAACCCAGACTCCAGGACCAGACACGGTCCAAACCCAGACTCCAGGACAAGACACGGGTCCAAACCCAGACTCCAGGACCAGACACAGAACAAAACTCAGACTCCAGGACAAGACACGGGTCCAAACCCAGACTCCAGGACCAGATACAGGTCCAAACCCAGACTCCAGTCCAGCGATAGAGGTGATTTCAACCTCGTGTGGAGCCCGAGGTGAGTTGGCAGGTGTCTGGGTTAGTGTGGGACTAAACACTTGTTTTCAGACCATAAGTGATCCGCACCAGAATCTGTTTGTAATTGGCCCGAAACCGACCTGAAGAGCTGGTCTCAGTCCCATTGTTTGATTCGGATCAGAGTTTTCTTGTCTTTATTCAGACCAGGACCAGACACGGTCCAAACCCAGACTCCAGGACAAGACACGGGTCCAAACCCAGACTGCAGGACCAGACACGAGTCCAAACCCAGACTCCAGGACCAGACACGAGTCCAAACCCAGACTCCAGGACCAGACACGAGTCCAAACCCAGACTCCAGGACCAGACACGGGTCCAAACCCAGACTCCAGGACCAGACACGGTCCAAACCCAGACTCCAGGACCAGACACGGTCCAAACCCAGACTCCAGGACCAGACACAGGTCCAAACCCAGACTCCAGGACCAGACCACAGGTCCAAAACTCAGACTCCAGGACCAGACACGGGTCCAAACCCAGACTCCAGGACCAGACACAGGTCCAAACCCAGACTCCAGGACAAGACACGGGTCCAAACCCAGACTCCAGGACAGACACGGTCCAAACCCAGACTCCAGGACCAGACACGGTCCAAACCCAGACTCCAGGACCAGACACGGTCCAAACCCAGACTCCAGGACCAGACTACGGGTCCAAACCCAGACTCCAGGACCAGACACGGGTCCAAACCCAGACTCCAGGACCAGACACGGTCCAAACCCAGACTCCAGGACCAGACACGGTCCAAACCCAGACTCCAGGACCAGACACGGGTCCAAACCCAGACTCCAGGACCAGACACGGGTCCAAACCCAGACTCCAGGACCAGATACGGGTCCAAACCCAGACTCCAGGACGAGACACAGGTCAAAACTCAGACTCCAGGACCAGACACGGGTCCAAACCCAGACTCCAGGACCAGACACAGGTCCAAACCCAGACTCCAGGACAGACACGGGTCCAAACCCAGACTCCAGGACCAGACACGGGTCCAAACCCAGACTCCAGGACCAGATATGGGTCCAAACCCAGACTCCAGGACCAGATATGGGTCCAAACCCAGACTCCAGGACCAGACACGGGTCCAAACCCAGACTCCAGGACCAGATATGGGGTCCAAAACCCAGACTCCAGGACCAGACACGGGTCCAAACCAGACTCCAGGACCAGACACGGGTCCAGAACCCAGACTCCAGAATCTCAGACGACGGGGTCCAAACCCAGACTCCAGGACGAGACACGGGTCCAAACCCAGACTCCAGGACAAGACACGGGTCCAAACCCAGACTCCAGGACCAGACACAGGTCCAAACCCAGACTCCAGTCCAGCGATAGAGGTGATTTCAACCTCGTGTGGAGCCCGAGGTGAGTTGGCAGGTGTCTGGGTTAGTGTGGGACTAAACACTTGTTTTCAGACCATAAGTGATCCGCACCAGAATCTGTTTGTAATTGGCCCGAAACCGACCTGAAGAGCTGGTCTCAGTCCCATTGTTTGATTCGGATCAGAGTTTTCTTGTCTTTATTCAGACCTGAAAAAAGTTTCAGACTTTCCAGGAAAACGAATTCTGGACCGCTTAAATCGGACCAAAATTTGTACGCCTTTAGTCCTGGTCCAGTCCTGGTCTAGTCCAGCTTTAGTCCTGGTCCCGTCCTGGTCCAGTCCAGGTCTAGTCCTGGTCCAGTCCTGGTCCAGTCCTGGTCCAGTACCTGAAGCTCTTGAGCTCCTCCTCTGGTGTGACGGGGAACAGTCGGTCTAAACAACAGTCTCCGATATCGATTCCGATCCAGGAATTACACAGAACATGGAACTTTGTCCTGGTCTGAAGATCCTGGACCAGGACCGAACTCACGAACCTGAAGAGAAGAAGAAGAGAGTCATCCTCTGTTTCTCTCTCTCTCTTTCTCTCCTCTTTATCTCTCTTTCCCTGTCTCTCTCTTTCTCTCCTTTTTCTCCCTCTCTCTCCTCTTTATCTCTCTTCCCTGTCTCTCTCTCTTCTCTTTCTCTCTCTCTCTCTCTCCTCCCTCTCTCTCCTCTCTCCCTCCCTCTCTCCTCTCTCCCTCCCTCTCTCTCTCTCTCTCTCTTTCTCCCTCCCTCTCTCTCTCTCCTCTTTCTCCCTCTTTCTCTCTCTCCTCTTTCTCTCTGCCCCCCTCTCTCTCTCTAATAGGTTGCGTTATCTCTCTCTCACCAGTTGGGACTCTCTCCGGTGTTGTTGTGCCAGACTCTCACAGCCTGTATCTCTCCTCCTCTCTCCTCTCTCCTCTCTCTTTTCTTTCTCACCAGTTGAGGCTCTCTCTCACCAGTTGAGGCTCTTTCTCACCAGTTAGGACTCTCTCCGGTGTTGTTGTGCCAGACTCTCACAGCTGTATCTCTCCTCCTCTCTCCTCTCTCCTCTCTCTTTTCTTTCTCACCAGTTGAGCTCTTCTCACCAGTTGAGGCTCTTTCTCACCAGTTAGGACTCTCTCCGGTGTTGTTGTGCCAGACTCTCACAGCCTGTATCTCTCCTCCTCTCTCTCTCTCCTCTCTCCTCTCTCTTTTCTTTCACCAGTTGAGGCTCTTTCTCACCAGTTGAGCTCTTTCTCCCAGTTAGGACTCTTCCTGTGTTGTTTGCAGACTCTCACAGCCTGGATCTCTCCCAGACTCTGAGGAGTTTCAGGATGAACAGTCCACAGATCCTCGCTCAAACACCGGCTTCTGGAGTCGGACAGATGGTGAGGACGACTGAGCCCAGCGAGCCACCAGGACCACCGTCACCTAAAGATATAAAATAGACCAGGACCACTGTTACCTAAAGATATAAAATAGACCAGGACCACCGTCACCTAAAGATATAAAATAGACCAGGACCACCGTTCACCTAAAGATATAAAATAGACCAGGACACCGTGACCTAAAGATATAAAATAGACCAGGACCACCGTCACCTAAAGATATAAAATAGACCAGGATCACCGTGACCTAAAGATATAAAACACACCAGGACCACCGTTACCTAAAGATATAAAAAGACCAGGACCACCGTTACCTAAAGATATAAAATAGACCAGGACCACCGTCACCTAAAGATATAAAATACACCAGGACCACCGTTACCTAAAGATATAAAATAGACCAGGACCACCGTTACCTAAAGATATAAAATAGACCAGGATCACCGTGACCTAAAGATATAAAATACACCAGGACCACCGTTACCTAAAGATATAAAATAGACCAGGACACTGTTACCTAAAGATATAAAATAGACCAGGACCACTGTTACCTGAAAATAGACAGGACATTTAACAACAAAACAAGAACCACTGTCACATGGTTCCGAATAGCCCTATTATATAGCTCCTAGCTCCTGGTTCCTATTTCCTGGTTCCTCCAGCTCCTTATCAGTGGAGGTCTTTACAGGTCAACAGTAAGATCACTAGACAGCTCAGAGAAGAGGCCTTAGCTCTGTTTGGTAAATCTGAACGTCCTAACCATCGACTCTACAGCTGTTCATGAAAAACTACAACATCCACCAGCGGACAACAAAACACACACCAGGACTACAAAACACGCAACAGGACTACAAAACACACACTAGGACTACAAAACACGCAACAGGACTACAAAACACGCAACAGGACCACAAAACACACACTAGGACTACAAAACACACACTAGGACTACAAAACACACACTAGGACTACAAAACACGCAACAGGACTACAAAACACACACTAGGACTACAAAACACACACTAGGACTACAAAAACACGCACTAGACTACAAAACACGCACTAGACTAACCAAAACACACACTAGGACTACAAAACACGCACTAGACTACAAAACACGCACTAGGACTACAAAACAAAACACACACAACCACTACAAACACCAACACTACAAAACACGCACTAGGATACAAAAACACACACTAGGACTACAAAACACGCACTAGGACTACAAAACACACAACTAACTACAAAACACACTATACAAAACACGCACTAGGACTACAAAACACACCACTAGGACTACAAAACACACACTAGGACTACAAAACACACACTAGGACTACAAAACACACACTAGGACTACAAACACACACTAGGACTACAAAACACACACCAACACTACAAAACACACACCAACACTACAAAACACACACTACACACAAAACAACACACCTCAACACTACAAACACACACCAACACTACAAAAACACACACCAGGACTACAAAACACACCTAGGAACAAAACACACACTAGGACTACAAAACACGCACCAGGAACTACAAAACACACACCATAGGACTACAAAACACGCACTAGACTACACAAACACGCACTAAGGACTACAAAACACGCCACTAGGACTACAAAACACACACTAGGACTACACACACAAACTAAAAAAACAACACACCAACACTAACAAAACACAACACAAGACTACAAAAAAAAAACACACAAACCAACAACTAAAAACACACACCCAAAACACTCACAAAACTACAAAACAACATAGGACAATAAACACGCACAAGGACCCTACAAAACACCTAGGAACTACAAAACACGCAACTAGGACTACCTACAAAACAAACGCACTAGGACTACAAAACACAACTAGACTACAAAACCACGCCAAACAGGACTACAAAAACACACACTAGGCTAAAAACAACGCAACAGGACTAAAAAACACGCAAAACAGGACACAAAAACACACCACTAGGACTACAAACACACCACTAGGAACTACAAAACACACACTAGGACTACAAAAACGCACAAGGAAACTACAAAACACAAACCTAGGACTACAAACACACACTAGACTACAAAACACGCACTAGGAAACTACAAAAGGACCAACAGGACTACAAAAACAACACACTAGGAACTACAAAACACACACCAACACTAAACAAACACCAAAACACCACAAAACCACACACAACCACTACAAAACGCGCACTAGGACTACAAAAACACACAACTAGGAAACTAAACAAAACACGCCACTAAGGAAAACACAAAACACGCCAACTTACAGACTAACAACACACACTAGGGCTACAAAACAAACGCCTAGGACTTACAAAAAACAACAAACAACACTAAAAACCACCACAAACCACTACCAAAAACAACAAAACTAGGACAAACAAACACGCCCCACAAGGAACTACAAAACACTAAAACCCTACAAAACAACACAGGACTAACAAAACACACCACCAAACACTACAAACACCACACCAACAACTACAACACACCTAGACTACAAAACACACAACCAACACTAACAAAACAACACACTAGGACTTACAAAACACACACTAGGACAACTACAAAAAAACACACACTTTAGGACTACAAAACACACAACCTAAGGAACTACAAAACGCACTAGGACCTACCAAAACACAAACACACTAAGGAACACCACACACTAGGACTACAAAAACACACACCTAGACTACAAAACACACAACAACATACAAAACAACACACTCAGGAACTAACAAAACACAAACACAGGAAACCTACAAAAACAACACAACTGGAAACCACAAAACACACACTGGAACTACAAATCACACCCAAACCCTAAAACAAAAAACCAAACAAAAAAACCACAACACCAACACAAAAAACCACCAAACAACCAAAACACAAACACCAAAAAAAACAAACACACAACAAACCACAAAACAACACAACAACAAAAACACAACACAACCAAAAACACACAAACCACAAACAACACACCTAGGACTAAAAAAACACACCCAACACTACAACCACAACACTAGGACTAAAAACAAAAACAACAACTAAGGACCCTCAAAACACACACCACCACTAACAAGAAAACAACACACAGGAACTAAAACACACACTAGGAAACTATAACACAAACACAAACACTACAACAACACCCAACACTAAAACAACACAAACACCAAGAACTACCAAAACCACAACACAGGACTACAAAAACACAACTAGGACTACAAAACACACACGCGGAAATACCTAATAAAAACAACCCAAACCACTTAAAAACACACCAGGAACCTACAAAAACAACACACCAACACTACAAAAAACCACCAGGACAAACAAACACACAACAGGGGACTCAAACCACACACCACACCACACAACACTAGGCCCTACAAACCACACACTAGGACTAACAAAAAACCACAACTTAGGACTACAAAACAACACAACTTAGGATTATTACCAAAAACACAACACCAACACTTCAAACCACGAACAACTAGAACCTATAAACAAACACGAAACAGCCTAGGGAACACAAAAATACCAGACACAAGCACACACTATCAAACAAAACACAACAAGGACTTTACAAAAAACGCACTATAGGCTAAAAAATACAACACTTAAGGACTTACAAAACCCCACGCAACTAGGAAATATAAACCTTGAAATAAAAAGACTCTTAAATACAAAACAGTACACTAAGGGGAACCTGATTAAGACAAAAACAAAAACCACTAGGTAAAGACACACACTAGGAAACCTACAAAAACCTATCCTAGGATACTACAAAACAATACCACCACTAGGTTACAAACAAACACAACCAACACTATCAAAAACACCAACACTAGACTAAAACAAAACCACAACACCCAGGGGGGAACCTACAATAAACACAAAACCAACCAACACAAAAACCAACACAACCAACAAAAAACAAACCAACAAAACACAAAAAAACACAAACAACACAAACAACACACCAACCCACTTAACCAAAAACACACACTAGGACCTTACAAACACACACCTGGAAAACCTACAAAACACAAAAGACACCCAGGACTCAAAACACATATACAAAGGAACTACAAACAACACCACTTAGGACTACAAAAAACCCACACACCAGGACTACAAAACACCACTAAAGGAAACTACAAAACCACACTAGGAACTACAAAACCAAACACCAACACTACAAACACACCTAGGAACCTACAAACCCCCACACACAACACTACAAAAAACACACACCTTTTTTAGGACTACAAAACGCAACTGGACTACAAAACAACACCACACCACAAAACACAACACCTAGGAAACCTACAAAAAACCACGCACAGGACTTACTAAAAACACAACACTAGGACTACAAAAACAACACACTTAGGATACAAACAAACAAACACCAACAACCTTAACAAACACACCT
>JBBPFD010000188.1:67189-102980 GCA_038363315.1 Mugilogobius chulae | reverse complement strand
CACTACAAACACACTTAGGGACAAAACACACACCAGGACTACAAAACACACACCAACACTTACAAAACACACACCAACACTACAAAACACACACTAGGACTACCAAACACGCAACAGGACTACAAAAACGCACAGGACTACAAAACACACACTAGGACTACAAAAACACACACTACAAACACCACTAGGACTACAAAACACCACAGGACTACAAAACACGGACTACAACACACACTAGGACTACAAAACACACACTAGGACACTAGGCCTACAAACACACACTAGGACTACAAACCACACTAGGACTACAAAACACAACTAGGACTACAAAACAACACTAGGACTACAAAACACACACCAACACTACAAACACACACTAGGACTACAAACACGCACTAGGACAAAAACACACACTAGGACTACAAAACACACACCAACACTAACAAACACACACAGGACTACAAAACACACACTAGGACTACAAAACACACTAGGACTACAAAACACACACACTAGGACTACAAAACACACACTAGACTACAAACACACACAAAACACACACTAGGACTACAAACACACACCAAACACTACAAAACACACACTAGGACTACAAAACACACCAGGACTACAAACAACTACAAAACACACACTAGGACTACAAAACACACACCAGGACTACTACTAAAAACACGCACTAGGACTACAAAACACGCACTAGGACTACAAAACACGCACTAGGACTACAAAACACGCACTAGGACTACAAAACACGCACTAGGACTACAAAACACACACCAACACTACAAAACACACACTAGGACTACAAAACACACACTACAAACACTACAAAACACACACTAGGACTACAAACACACACCAACACTACAAAACACACACTAGGACTACAAAACACACACTAGGACTACAAAAACACACACTAGGACTACAAAACACACACCAACACTACAAAACACACACCAGACTACAACACACACAACACTACAAAACACACACTAGGACTACAAAACACACACCAACACTACAAAACACACACTAGGACTACAAAACACGCACTAGGACTACAAAACACACACCAACACTACAAACACACACTAGGACTACAAAACACACACAACACTACAAAAACACACACTAGGACTACAAAACACGCACTAGGACTACAAAACACACACTAGGACTACAAAACACACACTAGGACTACAAAACACACACCAACACTACAAAACACACACTAGGACTACAAAACACACAGGACTACAAAACACACACCAACACTACAAAACACACACCAACACTACAAAACACACACTAGGACTACAAAACACACACTAGGACTACAAAACACACACCAACACTACAAACACACCACTAGGACTACAAAACACACACTAGGACTACAAAACACACACTAGGACTACAAAACACCACACCAACACTACAAAACACACACTAGGACTACAAAACACACACCAGGACTACAAAACACACACTAGGACTACAAACACAACACACTAGGACACAAAACACACTACTACAAAAACGCACTAGGCCTACAAAACACACACTAGGACTACAAAACACACACTAGGACTACAAAACACACACTAGGACTAAAACACACACCAACACTACAAACACACACCAGGACTACAAAACACACACTAGGACTACAAAACACACACTAGGACTACAAAACACACACAACACTACAAAACACACTAGGACTACAAAACACGCACTAGGACTACAAAACACACACCAGGACTACAAACACACACTAGGACTACAAAACACACACTAAAACTACAAAACACACTAGGACTACAAAACACGCACTAGGACTACAAAACACACACCAACACTACAAAACACACACTAGGACTACAAAACACACACTAGGACTACAAAACACACACCACACTACACAAAACACACACTAGGACTACAAAACACACACCAACACTACAAAACACACACTAGGACTACAAAACACACACCAACACTACAAAACACACACTAGGACTACAAAACACACACTAGGACTACAAAACACACACTAGGACTACAAAACACACACCAACACTACAAAACACACACAGGACTACAAAACACACACAACACTACAAAACACACACTAGGACTACAAAACACACACCAACACTACAAAACACACACTAGGACTACAAAACACGCACTAGACTACAAAACACACACCAACACTACAAAACACACACTAGGACTACAAAACACACACCAACACTACAAAAACACACACTAGGACTACAAAACACGCACTAGGACTACAAACACACACTAGGACTACAAACACACACTAGGACTACAAAACACACACCAACACTACAAAACACACACTAGGACTACAAAACACACACCAGGACTACAAAACACACACCAACACTACAAAACACACACAACACTACAAAACACACTAGGACTACAAAACAACACTAGGACTACAAAACACACACTAGGACTACAAAACACACTAGGACTACAAAACACACACCAACACTACAAAACACACACTAGGACTACAAAACACACACCAGGACTACAAAACACACACTAGGACTACAAAACACACACTAGGACTACAAAACACACACTAGGACTACAAAACACGCACTAGGCTACAAAACACACACTAGGACTACAAAACACACACAGGACTACAAAACACACACTAGGACTACAAAACACACACCAACACTACAAAACACACACTAGGACTACAAAACACGCACTAGGACTACAAACACACACTAGGACTACAAACACACACCAACACTACAAAACACACTAGGACTACAAAAACACACACCACACTACAAAACACACACTAGGACTACAAAAACACGCACTAGGACTACAAAACACACACCAACACTACAAAACACGCACTAGACTACAAAACACGCACTAGGACTACAAAAACACACACTAGGACTACAAAACACACCACTAGGACTACCAACACTACAAAACACACACTAGGACTACAAAACACACACCAGGACTACAAAACACACCAACACTACAAAACACACACTAGGACTACAAAACACACACCAGGACTACAAAACACACACCAACATACAAAACACACACTAGGACTACAAAACACGCACTAGGACAACAAAACACGCACTAGGCCTACAAAACACGCACTAGGACTACAAAACACGCACTAGGCCTACAAAACACACACTAAGACTACAAAACACACACTAGGACTACAAAACACGCACTAGGACTACAAAACACACACCAACACTACAAAACACACACTAGGACTACAAAACACACACTAGGACTACAAAACACACACCAACACTACAAAACACACACCACACTACAAAACACACACCAGGACTACAAAACACACACTAGGACTACAAAACACACACTAGGACTACAAAACACACACCAACACTACAAAACACACACCAACACTACAAAACACACACCAGGACTACAAAACACACACCAGGACTACAAAACACACACTAGGACTACAAAACACACACTAGGACTACAAAACACACACCAACACTACCAAAACACACACTAGGACTACAAAACACGCACTAGGACTACAAACACACACACTAGGACTACAAAACACACACTAGGACTACAAAACACACACTAGGACTACAAAACACACACCAACACTACAAAACACACACTAGGACTACAAAACACACACCAGGACTACAAAACACACACCAACACTACAAAACACACACCAACACTACAAAACACACACTAGGACTACCAAAACACACACCAACACTACAAAACACACACTAGGACTACAAAACACACACTAGGACTACAAAACACACACTAGGACTACAAACACACACCAACACAAAAACACACACCAGGACTACAAAACACAACAACAAAAAAAAAAACTACAAAACACACACCAACACTACAAAACACACACAACTACAAACACCACTAGGACTACAAAACACACACCAACACTACAAAACACACACTAGGACTACCAAAAAACACACACTAGGACTACAAAACACACACCAAACTACAAAACACACACTAGACTACAAAACACACACTAGGACTACAAACACACAAACAAAAACACACACCAACTACAAAACACACACCAACACTACAAAACACACACTAGGACTACAAAACACACACTAGGCCTACAAAACACGCACTAGGACTACAAAACACGCACTAGGACTACAAAACACACACTAGGACTACCAAAACACACACCAACACTACAAAACACACACTAGGACTACAAACACACACTAGGACTACAAAACACACACCAGGACTACAAAACACACACCAACACTACAAAACACACACTAGGACTACAAAACACACACTAGGACTACAAAACACACACTAGGACTACAAAACACACACTAGGACTACAAAACACACACCACTGAGCTAATATAAATGACATGACAGTTACAGAAACAACACATTTGTACATGAATCTGCTTTTGTTTAATAAAAATTACTGTAATAAACCTCACAGAATGTCAAAAGTTTAAACACAAAGCTTCAACAACACTTTTCAGCACAAGGGTGATTCTCTCTGAACGGTGCCTTTCCTAACCACGTCATTTACTGTTTAAATAAAAGCAATCAAAACACATTTATAATGAAACTTTACATTTCTACGTATTAAGTAGAAATCAAAATACAATTTTCTTTGCTTTTTTAAAATATTTTTGTTATAGGAATCATGCAACACATATGATCACTGCAAAAAAGGAAAATCTGAATCTAAAATGACTTGAATTAAACATATTAATCTTAAAATACAAATTTTAAAATTTGTTCACTTAATCAGACCAAGTGTGACTCAGATTATTTGACTTGTTATCCTTATTGACTTTATCCAGTAAATGTGTTTCAGTTTTAAAACAGAATCAAGAAAAGATTTGATTAAAAGTCTTGTCCAGAGAACTTGAAACTAAAACAACCATTAGTCACATGTTCTTCTGCTCTGAGATTATTGACCTGGAAATTAGACATTTTTCTAGGGCTGTCAAATAAGTGCATTAATTGAGATTGATTAATTAAATACAGACATATTAATCGAGTAATTCTTTTTTTAATCTCATTAATCTATTTTGAAATCTTTAACTTTATTGTTTCCGTGTGTGAGTTACAAAGTGACATAAGGATTGTTCAATAAAACACTTCCTAAAGACTTCACTATATTTCCATCTGCAACAAGAATGTCATTCATTAAACTGGATAAAAACAAAACAAAAACACTTAAGTTGGGTGTTTTTCTCAGACATTTTTGGTGAGATTAAAAATAAATAAATTAGATAAATTAATTACATATTTAATTAATCTCTTCCATTTTTTAATTGCTTGACAGCACTAATTTTACATCAAAATAAGCAACATTTCCCTATTTTTTTAAATGCTTTTTTTTTTGCAGTGATCCTATTTCATTCTGTCTAAAAAGTATTTCAAAGTGTGTCAAACATACACTTTGTTAAATAATGTCAATGTTCCAAAGAAAAACTTCCTCTATCTTAAAAAAAAATTGAATTTGTTTTTAAAACAAGAATTTTATTGTAATAGAAATATGTGATTTATTTTTCCTCAGTAGTCCCTCAGTAGTTTAAGGGGCTTCCAAAATGTATGCTAATTAGCTGTGTGGGGGAGGAGTGGGGGGGGGGGTAGACCAGAAGTGTCATATGGTAATTAGGCGAGTGGTGACCGGAAGTCTGGGAGACTGGAAAATATGCTAATTAGATATACAGGGGGTATGATTTATATCTTTTTATATCATTTACAGGGCTCCAGACTGTGAGCAAATGTTCGCATTTTGCGACTATTTTTGGCCCCAGTGCGAGTATTTTTTTCAGCCACTCGCTCCGGTGCGAGCAGAAATTAAAAGGCCTTTTTCATTTTATCTCGTGTTTGACAGCACTAAATGTGTATCAAACAGCGTGGTTTCCTTGTATTTAACTCCGGAGCGAATGCATGGGCACGCACTCACGGGTAGTGCGTTCCAACGTAATTTGACTTCATTCATGACTTTCATGACAACGTTTATCAGGGCTGTGAAATGTAGGACGGGCGCGTCATTAAGCAAAGTGTCGATTTGGGGTCCTGCTCTTTGTCACACACAGAACACAGAGGAGAACAGTAGGTGTGTGTGTTTACCGTGTGTGTTCGCCCCTACACTCCTCGTAGCTCCTCGCGCTGCCTCCGCCCCACGTACCGCTTTGCATGTCAGCATTATTCCGTGCGTCAAAGTAAAACTTTCCAAGCGAGCGCCACAGAACGTGACCAACGTGTTATGGCTTGCGTGTAAATACACGGGACAACAAAGTATTCACAGTCATTCATTTGTTTCCTCGCGTTCGTTTCACCTCAGTCCGTGCGCACGGTCCTCGTGCAGTGTGTGTCTCGAGCGCTCCGCTTTCACTTCGTTACGACTCAATCTTTACAGAGACACGATCCGAAATCCGTGACAAATAAAAACATATTTATCCTCAAAAACTTGCTTTTGGTCCACCTCTGGGTTTTACACGCAGAGGCAGAGTGTATGGCCCGGGTCAGACAGGCTACAGCAGGTGACCCGTCCCGTGTAAGGAGTTGTGAGGAGCTGAGGACGCGCAGTTTGAATCTCCCGTGTGAGGCTGTATTTTTAAGCTGATAATTTTGCTCTCACGTCGTGTCAAAAACACATCACATTTTACAATGTTTGTGCTTTATAATCTAGGCCTGGATCTAACAGTCCATTTCACTTCATATCTGCAGTTAAGATTTCATTTTGTCTCTGACTGTGGTCACCCAGTACATTATTAATATTCTCTAAATGTACACAGTTTAAATAAGTAGGACCCCCCCCAAAACTTGTAATGTTACATTTACTGTTACAGTGTGTGTAAAAGAACAGAATAATACTCACCTTTTGAGTAAATGTGGTAGAGAAGTGACTGAGTACATGTAATTGCAATTTGGGATAGATACTGCTGCTTTTTCTGCTGGTAACATTTCATAAAATAGCCTGTTATTTTAATATTTCAGTATTTTTTGGAAAATTTTGTAACAAAATAAACTAACTAATTATAAATTCAAAACAACAGGGCATAGTAAATTGTAAAATTAAACAACCAGCTATTAATTACATATAAGTCAACAATTTACGACCAGTGCCCCTAAATTTTTCCCTGTGCCCCTAAATTGAATCAGTTAGGGGCTACAGTAACCTGGCTCACGCCAGATCGATATATGTATCACTCTGCATTGAGTTCTACACATATTCGATCTGGAAGGGCTCTCGTCAAAAGCAGTTGGGAAAGGGAGGGAGTTCTCGCGAAATACGTCGATCTGATTGGACAAAGCGCCCACCCCACCTTAGCGGTGTTTTAGCCAATCACAAGACATAATCAAAATGACGTATCCCACAAACCGCTTTGTTTCTTACCTGCGTATTGTAGAGGAGACGCCAAAACTTCCGTCGCCAGATGCTGAAGACTAATCCACTGATATCATTGTGTTCATATAAACACAGTTTGAAGCACTTCACAACAATATTCCACCGCCAGTGAGCAACAGTACGTCTGCGTCTGTTACAGCTGTCCTGCCCGTGGTTGTGTCCATCTCGAGGCGATTTGCGCTTTCCCTGCGCGCTCCGGCGGTCTATCTGCGTCTCTCCGTGAGCTCCGGGTCGGTCTATCTGCGTCTCTCTCGTGAGCTCCGGGTCCGTCTATCTGCGTCTCTTCGTGAGCTCGGGTCGTCTATCTGCGTCTCTCTCGTGAGCTCCGGGTCCGGTCTATCTGCGTCTCTCTCGTGAGCTCCGGGTCCGGTCTATCTGCGTCTCTCTCGTGAGCTTCGGTCCGGTCTATCTGCGTCTCTCTCGTGAGCTCGGGTCCGGTCTATCTGCGTCTCTCTCGTGTGCTCCGGTCCGGTCTATCTGCGTCTCTCTCGTGTGCTCCGGGTCCGGTCTATCTGCGTTTCCCTCGCGTGCTTCAGTCAATAGCCCTTGCAGCAGTACCTGCGTCTGCCCGCGTCGCCATGTTTGTTGTTTTGCTGTGAGCGTGACGCCTGGCTGGCACTCGCTGATTTCACATGTGTAAATCCCGCCTCCTCCTGTAGAGAAGCCTTCTGATTGGTTCGAGGATTCGATACTCGGCTCAAACCATAGGGCGGGAGCCTTTCAAGATGGTTTCTCGTGGATTTGTAAACCCACAAATACCGCGAGAATTCATCTTGCTGCGCAAGGTTAGGGCTACAGTGCTCCTTGAGAAAAAAGTTAGTCTGGAGCCCTGATTTATGTCATGTGAGAAATTTATTTCAGTTTCTCTGTTTATTAACGTGCTAATGCTAATTCTATGTGATATTAAGTTTAAAACTTCAATTTTAGTATAGACATGATAATCTGGCCTTGTACTTATATGAACTGGCTCTTCTCTTCTATTGTACTAGCAACCATTGCCAAAATAAATGAATGTCATAGAAACTGAAGGTCGTAGCGAAAGCAAGCAAAGGTACTGTCTTGAGAGGAGAAGAGATACATTCCATGTCCTTATTTAGGTTGAACCAAACCAGCTGCGGAGCTGTATAAATTCATGTGTCCCACTGTAACAGGTTGAGACTGTGAACTGCATGTGGTGCATTCTGCACTTGGAGCTTCAAATAAAGAACTTTTCTTATCATTCTTCTCTTGGGTCTCTGTACGTACTGTCTACCTGGAGTAAATTATCCACAGTCAATAAACAAACAAACAAAAAAAAGAGTCCAAATGACTCCTCAGCATTATAAACAAAAACGGCCCCTCCCCCCACAAGACTATCCTCTCTGGCAACTTGGTGTCTCACCTGTGTGAGGCAGTCTCTTTAAATGTAAATCCATCACATGACTCAGAACGTTTTAGAACAACTGTAAAATTATTTTTATATATTAGACCAAAAAATTATTATTATCTGCAAAACCCTCGAGGTTTTTGCCAATGAGGTATGCATTAATCTATTTATAACTGAACACACTTATCGATGTGTGCACAGAAGCCTCTCTTGAAATACAGTCATGTCTGACTGGTTTGTTCACAATGTATATTGGACGACTGGCATTTGAAGAGTCTGTCCAGCTCACTTGACAAGACACATGGCTTTTCATCTGCGCTAGACAGACTCTTTAAATGTAAATCGACCACTTTTGCACAGCAAGAAGCCAAGTGGCCACTCTGCCACTAAGATCACCACCTCAAACAAGGAGCCACTTAGAACAACCCCAGCAGACATGGGTGTATTTCAAATGTATATTGTCTAGGCCACTAGACGTCCGAGTTACATACTTTCAGCATTAAACAATTTAAAACTAAAACTAACTACAGATAGTAAAAAAATATTATCCAATCCAATTTGCTGCAAAACACACGAGGTTTTGCCAATGCAGTAAGCATTAAAGTAGTTATTAAAAAGTAACTATAGATAGTGAAAAGTTAATGTCCAATCCAACTTGCTGCAAAATACAGAAGATTTTGCCAAGACAGTATGCATTAAAGTAACTATAATTTGAACATATTTTTCCAATGTGTGCACAGAAGCCTTCTTTGAACAAATCACCCATGTCTATGGCCCAAATGTATATTGGTCAGTGAGGGTCTTGTCTATTTGTCCCAGCTCCTGCCCTTAGTTATTAACATGTTTCGTCACCTGGGCCAGACAGACTCTTTAAATGTAAATCGCTCACTTTTGCACAGCATGAAGCCAAGTGGCCACTCTGCTTCTGTAAGATCGACACCTCAAACACGGAGCCGCTTTTGAACAAATCACCCAGACATGGGTGTATTTCAAATGTATATTGTCTAGGTCACTAGACGTCCGACACCTTCTATTGTTAATGGCTCTTTTTGATGCATGCCTTCAAAAGAGTAGGCAGGTATGTGTTCTGATTGGACATAACGCATGTGTCACCTGATGGGGGGCAGCCAATTTAACTGTAGAACATTACCGATATCCACACCCTCGGGTGGATCTTTATGTTGGGTTTCTGGGATAAATAGGGCCAACATATCACTCACAAGACACCATCAGTACACTGGAGAAGACCTTTTTGTTGGGAAGAAAAATAGACAAGTCTTTTATTCTGGAAGAGTGCTCATCAACAAAGTCTACTTATTTTTAAAACAGTAGCTCAGCCATGGGCCGTTCATCAGGTAAGTTACGAGGTCTATTTTAGCCAACAAATAGGCCACTTTTAGTGTTTTTTCTTATTTTGTGTTTTTTAAAACCTTAGACTGTCTTTAGGTACTAAGAGGTGAAGAGAGTTTGAAGGTGATTCTAGCGACGATGGTAATAAAAACACCAATCCTAGGATTTTATTTTGATGTAATTTGGTTACTTTAACCCTCTGGTAACCTGCAAAAAAAGGTTACGTTCAATCAAAAAGAGCCATTAACAATAGAAGGTGTCGGACGTCTAGTGACCTAGACAATATACATTTGAAATACACTGTAAAACTCTGCCCTCATGTTTTGTATGGGCTTGTGTAAGCAGAGTTCAGTGAGACTGATGTGATGAGACTGATATTGTTACTGTATATGTTCAACTTGTGTTAAACTAACCTAAATGAGTTATATGTCTAATGTCTAATGTAATAAAATCAGTATCCCATGTCTGGGTGATTTGTTCAAAAGCGGCTCCGTGTTTGAGGTGTCGATCTTACAGAAGCAGAGTGGCCACTTGGCTTCATGCTGTGCAAAAGTGAGCGATTTACAGTTAAAGAGTCTGTCTGGCCCAGGTCTGACTGGTTTGTTCACAGAGAGGCTTCTGTGCACACATCGATAAGTGTGTTCAGTTATAAATAGATTAATGCATACCTCATTGGCAAAAACCTCGAGGGTTTTGCAGATAATAATAATTTTTTGGTCTAATATATAAAAATAATTTTACAGTTGTTCTAAAACGTTCTGAGTCATGTGATGGATTTACATTTAAAGAGACTGCCTCACACAGGTGAGACACCAAGTTGCCAGAGAGGATAGTCTTGTGGGGGGAGGGGCCGTTTTTGTTTATAATGCTGAGGAGTCATTCGGACTCTTTTTTTTGTTTGTTTGTTTATTGACATAAATGATATAAAAAGATATAAATCATACCCCCTGTATATCTAATTAGCATATTATCCAGTCTCCCAGACTTCCGGTCACCACTCACCTAATTACCATATGACACTTCCGGTCCACCCCCCTTCACCCCCCCCACTCCTCCCCCACACAGCTAATTAGCATACATTTTGGAAGCCCCTTAAACTACTTCCCTCACATTGTTGTCCACGTGTCCTGATGCGATGTATGAGCCATTAAGATGAGATAAAGTGGCTGGAAGCATCACAGATATACTAGCACACAGGACAGACAGGCCTGATAAGACAGACTCCCCCACATCAGTCTGTTTATTTATTTATTTATTTATTTATTTGAAAGGGACAATGCACATTAATGGACACCAGCACAGAAAATACATGTGTAACTAGCGTACAGCTAGTTTACATTAGTCCCTTTACATTTAGGATAAGACAAGAAAACAAGTCATAAAGGCTACACTCACTCAGGGTACAAAGTAGGGATGGGCCGATATGAATTTTTGGAGCCAATACCGACTGTGAGAGAGTTTAAGACATATATTAGACTAAATCCTTTTGCTTTGATTCTGCATCACAGAAAAAGAGATCTTTTCTGGTCAAGAAGCAGCGTTACCACAGACTGAAGAACGCAGGATTACACAGGTGCTGCTGTAAATGTAAATGACTGTTTCCCAACCAGGGGTACACGAGCCCTCTCCTGGGGGTACTTGGAATGATTTCAAACTTTAATAGAAGGTGAAATGTATTTTAAATTAATTTAAAGATGTTATTTGTGAAGATGTTATTTAAGCCAGCAATTTACCAAAAAGAAGAAAAGACAAAAACATCGATTGTCAGTATTCTACTAGAAAACCAATTTGTTTACCAAAAAGCACACGTTAGGGGGTACTCAGACAATATTTAGGGGCACTTGGGACAAAAACAGTTGGGAACCATTGATTACCAGAATATTGACACATCAAGTACATTTAAAACAGAGAAACTAGTCTGTAAGAATCTATCGTTGAGTCGTATCATTGTAAAAGTCCAAAAACTAGGATATTTATTATTGATTATTGGTCCTGACCTGGGCAGACGTGGCAGCTCCTCGTCGGTGTCCGGTGCTCACGATCAATAAATACTGGTATTGATCAGACGGATCGTTATCGGCCAAAACCGTCACTTTCACCTGAAACAAACGAAATCAGGTTTAGAACAAACACAAAGTTTATCCAGAAGAATTATGAAAATAAACTCTTTATAATTATAGTTTAGGTTTGATCAATCACTTTTGTACTTATGTTTATAGAGACATTAATTTAACTGTAAAAATACAGACATACAGTAAAAGTTTGAGTTTTACAGGAACTCTGTGACAGTTAAATATAAACTTAAAAGAGAATAAACTAAATCAAATAAAATGAATCTATTACATAAAATAAATACATTTAAATAAATAAATATTAAATACATTTTTGTCAAGTAAAAAATTAAAAATACATAAAATAAATGAAAAAATAATTCTAATTAAATCTAATCAAATTAAATCAAAATACAATTAATTTATTAAAATAAATAAAAATTAAATGAATTTATTCAAGTAAAAAAATTTAATAACTGAAATAGGGATGGGACGAGACAGAATTTTCACGAGACGAGACGAGCCACGAGATTGGGTCCACGAGATCGAGACGAGACAAGATTTTTAAATAAATTGCATTAATTGTTTCAATTTAGAATTTAAACAAAGCAAATAAAAAAAAAAGATTTGTATTATTTATTATTGTTAGTTTATATTCTTTTAGTTTAGCTTTACCTTTCATTATGTGTATCACCTTGGATTTTTATTATTTCAACGATCTGAGTTTTGACTGAAATTAATCCGCTCCCCGTGTGTAGCTCAGACTCCGCCCCCTTTCCTGCTTCACAGCCTGCCGCTGATTCTTCCATGCTGCTGCAGGGACCAGACACACACAGATGAGACTTTTTTACAGTTATTGATGACAGAGGCCAAAATATCTCTTTGTGGATCTATTTTAAACTATGTTTAAGTGTGAAAAACACCGCGTTGTTCCCGTGATGTCCGCGCGTATATTTGACGATTATATATTTTTCGTGCTAACTTTTACAATGTTTAGGACTAATTATCTCTGTCAATATAGAGAATGACAGACCACGTGACCAACACGCGTTGCATTGTGGGTGTGCGTGGCAGCGTAATCAAAACAAAATACTGCGCGCTAGCTAAACGCAGCCTGCTAAGCGACATTTCGTCCAAAGAAATCTTTATGGCAAAATAAAAAAAATGTACAGGAATAAAGAGAACACCGCGGGCCCGTACAGAGACAAACTGAGCGAAAAAGCTCGAGCACGTTACGCAGAAAAGCTAAAAGGAGTGAAAGGGCTGGACCCGTACGAACATTTGGAGTGGACCAAAGACGTCAGTCTGCTGCCGAACTTTCACCACGCACACATTTATAATTACATGATATTAAGTGTGAGTGCGTATACACATGAAGTATTTAGCAACTTCAGATCTCTGCAGCAGGCCCAAGTCCAGTTTACAGACGGATGGGTGCAAGACCTGGAGATGTTCAAAGTGAATTTAGAAAACCGTCGTGCGTACCAAGGTAACCAGTCAGTAATTATTAATCCTAATACCTTATTACATGATGCATAAGTTCAATCTTTGTTATGACTCTTAGTACATGTGTTCAGTTGACTACTGTCATAGTATAATTTAATTAGTGATAGACTGACATCTGTAAACTTTAAAGTAAAATAATATGCCTGTATTGGCTTTTAGGTGAACCACTCCATGCGCCTAAGTCAAAAGCCTCTTCAACCATGGGTGATCCTGAAATCATCCGGGGAAGTGGAGAGTGCCCACTGCACGTGTATGGCTGGCGTGGCAGAAAAATGTGTTCATGTCGCAGCTCTACTGTACAAAATTGACACTGCAGTACGTTTGCGGGGAAACGTTACACCGACAGATGTCCAAGCCTACTGGACAATGCCTTCCAATGTGAGTAAAGTACAAGGAGTGCCAGGCCACAAAATTGACTACACCACCAGTGCAGCCAGGAAAAAGGCTCTTGACAAGTCTATCTGTGAAGGACAAACAGCATGTTCTGCACCCAAAATAAGGACCCGGGCAGGTGGCAGGTCAATTCCAAAGCGCAGCTTAGCAGACCTAAAACCTCTTACAGACCTTATGCATGAGCATAGGTCTGGACTCTGCTCTGTGATGGAAGAGTTTTGTCACTTTTATGCAGACCCTGTCCAGCCTTGTATTCTTCCTAAATCCCTTCTTCGGATTCATGATCCACTGATGGAGAGCTGTGATTTAACTTCCCTGCTGCAACACTGTGAGGGCCTAAAAAATTGTGTTGCCGTCTCAGACTCAGAGGCTGAAGCACTTGAAAAAAAAACAAGACAGCAGCATCAGTCTGAATATTGGCACATCGCACGTGCAGGACGAATAACTGCATCAAACATGCATGCTGTGGTGTCTACCTCTAAAACTAAACCAGCTTTATCAACTGTGAAAAAGGTGTGCTACCCACAAAAGCATGCACATCGAGGCACAGACAAAGAACCAGATTCAATCAGGTGGGGCAGACAAAATGAAGAGAGAGCTAGGGAATGCTACACCTCACAGAGCAAGTTACAGCACAGAGAATTAAAAGTGGACAACTGTGGTTTCACCATCAACCCATCCTTCCCTGAGTTAGGAGCTACCCCTGATGCTATAGTGCACTGTGAATGTTGTGGAAAAGGCTGCGTGGAAATCAAATGCCCCTATAAGCATCGGGATAACAACCTTCAGCAGGCCTGTGCGGACAAACAGTTTTGTTTGCATATGAATGAAGGGACAGTAGAGTTGAAGCAGACTCACATGTACTACAAGCAAGTCCAAACACAGATCTTTGTTACAAGGGCTAAGTTCTGTGATTTTGTTGTGTGGACAACAAAGACCTGTGTAATTACACGTGTAATGCCAGATTTAGAGTTGTGGGAGAAACTTCTTCCAGTTGCACAGGATTTCTTTTACAAAGTTGTTCTTCCTGAACTTGTTGCACATCACTACACTCGCCCGCCCACATCTTCACAAGGAGAGTCCTGTGGTGATGCTCGCCCCACTCTCAAAAGAAAGAAAAAAGTAAAGTAAACTTTGGTTATTATTCAGATCCATTTAGCTCCATTTCAAACGAGTTGCAAGTTTTGTTTAATGCTTGGCAGTTCAGATTTGTTTTTTGTATTCATGTTTGAGTACAAACAGATTTTAGAGAAAGACATTTCTTAAAATAACATTTAAATGTTTGCAGTACTTTGTGTTACAATTCTGAGAATAGATCAAATCAGAAGATCGCACTTTTGACACTTTTTGGCTGGTATGTAGTTGTGGACTTGAAGCACTTCTTTTTCCTTACAAAGCAGCACCTTATGATTTATTAGATACTGCTTCTTCTTAATTTGTTACTCATTTTGGTTAATATTTATGTTTATTTATTTTACAAAATTATCAATGTTTTGTACATATTTCATGCATTGAAACATTTTCACCAGTTCAGCAATGCACATTTTCAAATAAAAGACCCATACAATTACCTTCTCTGTATTTTATTTACAGTTCATCATTGGAACATACAGCACATGTTAATTCCATGTAAAACATATTTTACATAACATTTCAAATTAAAAGTCTTACATTTGTTTGTAACACATTTAGTTCATCCCCATGGACAAAGATATTCTCTAAACTAAGGTGTTGAACAGTTTTAAATCATCGCTTCAATACAATACTTGGGCACATGTTAGTGAGAGCACATGCAACAGTCACAATTTTATCAAGTAAACTCAGGCCTTCTCCCTTACATGGTACCAAAAGCCCCACACGTATGGTGTCATTTAAGATTGTGTATTTAGAGCGAAGACCCCAATCACTCGCTCAACGTGTATCCTAACATGAGCTAGTTTTCTTGTCTGTTCAACATCTTTTGCCTCTAACTGACTGCGGCCCCGAGTGAATGCAGGAATTTTCAGTGTGGCACCCATAAGGGCAATACTCTCCTTAATATCAAATCCCCGGTCTGCCAGCACTACATCTCCAGGTGAGAGCTTCTGAAGAAAGCCACAGTTTTCAGTTATTCGTTTATCACTGGATCGCCCTCCCCATCCATTGGAAATGAATGAGATAGTTCCCTGTGGTGTGATGCCTATGAGGTATTTTAAAGTGTGCCTACTTTTATAATTTGAATATGTCTCTGCTTTAGCTCGTAAGTTTTGTGCCCTCTCAATAAAAAGTTCAAAACAATCAATGATAACAGTTACACAATCATTAAACAGCTCAATATATTGATGTGGCATGCTAGTTTGAATGCAGTGTCTTTTTGGCCAGAGCACTAAAGGGCTGAGGTGAGCATACAGTACATTTATAGTGTCGCTAAACAAGGTGGACGCAGTTGTTCGACTTATATTAAAAAGGTGTGCAATGTGGTCAAGTGGCAGGTTTAGCCTTAACTCTTTCACTGCCAGCCCTATTCTCACTTTCCACCCCTTCCCTGCCAGGACTTTTTGCTAATTTTAAGCAATATTCACAGCTCCACAAAAAACCTTGTGCAACTGGAATTATGACATGTTGTACATCAAATGAGACCTACAAGTGTCTAGTTTCATTTAAAAAAATAAATGTTATTCTACATTATTCCGTTCTCTTTTTATAGGCATTTGAAATTCGTTGTTTTCATTACATTTCAGTGTTTGACGAGAAACTTTTGAGATAACGTCCTTTTTCTAAATCAAACTTCATGTCATTGTTATTTTTGTCTGTTCTACTTTTTAGTGAAAGAATATTAGCCAGTACAATGAAATAATGTCTTTAGGATAAAAATACAAGCTTCACGTGATTAAAACAATGAGGACGAGTGTCTTTTTTATCTTTAAACCAACAAAAGCTGTGTTACAGACGAGGAGACATCACGGTAGTTTTTCTACTTTCTGATGCAGATTCTATAGATTCAGACGCTTTCACAGTGCAAAGATTATTATTAAACCCTCCAAACATGAAGAAATACAGTAGTTTTACTCACTCTGACACTTTTGGATCGCTCACAGAAGAAAAAGTTTAGTTTTTCTCTTCCAGACTCGCTGCATAAGTCGTTCTCCTCAGAGTCCTAGTCCAGTAGGATCGTCTTTTCTTCATTTTAAAGATCAAATATCTGCTCTAAACTTACTCAACAATGTTTTTAGTCCAAGATGTGTTGTCTGTAATCCGTTTGAAAAGAAACACGATCCTTTAGATGCGGATGATCACCTAAACACAGCCGACTGCGCTGCCTAATGTAAACAGGAAAGACGTGCATTTTTCCGGTCCTTGGCTTCCTCTGCGCCCTTGTGCTAATGTGATACTGCACTCCGGTGGTGAATATATGAAAGTGCAACATGATTGTTTACTACTGGTGCACCGAACACGTGCGTCAGAGAGCCATCTATCGCCGCATATAAAAAAAAGCTTATGACGACAATTGTCGTCATTGGCAGGCTACGGTTGGGTTCGTTATGACGACATGTTGTCGTCATTGGCAGGGAAAGAGTTAAGCGCATAAGAGTCAACAAGAGCATCTGGAAAGGTGAAATCTTTCGGTATGAATTTGGTAGGCTGGGGATAATCTGTATCAACACACCCATCAGCAGAGCAAAGGTTGGCAGCCCTGTATAATATTTCACCTTTTGATCATTGTCTTTGAGGAAGTTCTCATCCAGACCTTTTTGAGAGAGTTCATCTTTTAGTCTTTGGTTTTCTTCCTGAAGGCGCATAATTTCTTTTAATTTTAGGGAACACATTGTGCACTCTTGTTGTTCTCTGCTGGGGCTCTCCCCTGCTTCACTGTCATCTTGAGGCACATAAGAAGCTAAAAAAGAAACATGCATTACAACAAAATAGAAAAGAGCAGAGTAAACAATAAGAGCGGATGTTCCGAAAAGAAACCAGACAATATCAGAGAAAAAATAACACTCTGGCAATCAATGAAAACTTTCAAGCAGGATAGTCAAGTATCAAAAATCAGATATTAATTAATAAGACAGGTATTAAGTATCAATACTTCAAAATGTATTTAACAAAACATTTTGTTCAGTTTTATAACTACAATAAGGAACGTCTAAAAACTAGTCCAAGATCACAATGTTTGATTTGTAAAAAGTACTACTATTTTGAGGAAGAAAATGTCAGTGTTGTGTAGAACTTGTACTTGAATAGCATTTTTTATTCTATTGCTATCAAGATTTAGTTTCAGAATTGTAAGCACATAGTTTAGGAAAAATAACGAGAGTTTACCTTCATGGTTTTGGCCTGGATCGTCTTCCTCAGTCTCTGGCCCAGGTTTATGAGAAGTTGTTGGGAGTTGTTTTGCTCTGGCTTTTAAACGGTCAAATATTGCAGCGTTGACAGGTTTAACCTCAGTGTGACCGAGGTGGAGAGAAGGTGCCCAGTCAGGATCACACTCTAGCATTTCATAAGCCGGTTTTCCTGAAATAAACAATAATACTCGATACCAATCTGCAATGCCACATCACAGTGTCTGAAAACCTAATGCTAATCATTGCGTTGTGTTCCTTTGAACATAAATATGTTACAGTTGCATATATAATTAACTTACCTTTATGAAAATGCTTTAAAAGACTGTGGAACATATCCACTAGTCAATGAGGTATTTATTATACTAAGAATAGGATCTAACATCAGAGGGAGAATGTCTTTGAGAAGCCTACTTGGGATTGGGTCTAAAATACAAGTTGAGGTTTTAGAAGACTTAAAAGCTGAAATTAAATCTGCTTTACTAAGAGAAACAAAGTTGTCTAATATTACAGGTGGATCTAAATGAGACCCTACTTTTACAGCTTGGATTTGTTCATTGCTAGTAGCAGGAGTGATTTCATCTATTTTATCTCTAATATTGATTATTTTATTATTAAAAAATGTCAAAAAATCATCAGAACTGAGAGTAACTGGGATTGATGGTTCTACTGCACTGTGGCAGTTGGTCAGCCTGGCTACAGTGTTAAATAGAAACCTAGGATTATTTTTATTTACTTCTATTAGATTTGAATAGTATCTGGTTTGAGCCGTACGCAGAGCCTGTTTATAAGACAGGAGGCAGGTTTTCCATGCTTCTAGAGATTGCTCTGAATGGCATTTACGATACGGTCGTTCTAATTTTCCTCCTTTTGTTTAAGTGCACGCAGTTCTTCATTATACCATGGAGAAGATTGCCTTGGCCTAACAGACTTATGTTTTAAGGGAGCAACAGTATCAAGAGCAGTTTTCAAGGAGTCCATGGTTTTGTCAACAAATTGGTCACTTATATTGGGATTAAGCTTATCCTCATCTGGGTCACATGACATGTCACTGAATATTGGCCCTAATATTTCTTTAAATTTTATAACTGTTTTTTCAGATATTGTTCTTTTTGTTATTATTTTATTCTGAGGAGCAGAGAAATCTTTTAGAGTAAACTGAAAAGTAATTAGAAAATGATCTGATAATACTGGGTTTTCTGGGAGAACATTCAGATCACTGATCTCTAAACCATATGTAAGGACAAGATCTAAAGTGTGCTTGTGACAGTGTGTTGGTTTATTTACATTCTGGGTGAAACCAATGTCATTTAGAAGGGCGCTGAAAGCTTTAGTTAGGCAATCATCGTTCAGGTCTATTTTAATATTGAAGTCTCCGAGTATAATTATTTTGTCCCAGTCTAATACTAGGCCTGATATAAATGTAACACGGGGGTAAACGAATTGAGTACCGGCGTAGGAAGTTACGGTAGCTAGGTCGCAATCTAACTGACCCAGAAGACTGGTTCGGCTCTAGGAGGGATTGGTACAGTTAATGAATACGCAGGACACAGAGAAGTAAGGTGCGGTTGGTACCATATATTATAAGTGGAAAAAACATACAAAAAGAAAACAAAAATATGAAAAACCCCAATATTTACAATCTGCAGAGTTTGAAAGTATACTTTTCTTTTTAAGAAAATAGATCGATCATGTACAATGTTCACAATTATTGAAAACTCAATTCAAAGGAAGATTCTTTCCCTGAATGTATAAATATAGCCAAATTGGCAACCTCTCACACACAGAAAATACACACACTATTGCAAAAATAAATGGTAGCGGACGGGGCACGAAACACGAGCGCAAAATGTCCAAAGTGCCCAGAGTGTAAAGTGTCTCGAGGTTAATTGTCCATTTGTATATTGTCCATATGTGTAATTGTCCATAGGCTCATGTGTATATGTTCGTGTGAGTGAATGAGTGAAAAGATGGAGGGGAACAAGGCTGCCAGAGCCTCCTACCAGACCAGCAGGGGCATCTGAGCTGAGGTTCTGTTCGGCTCCAAGCCAAAGTTCTTAGCTCGCCATCGGTTTAAGTTGAAAACAGGAACCTGGCCTGTATAATATAAACAGGACCATGTGTAAGTAAAACATTCTCACTAGCTAGTTATATTCTTTCTGTGTACACAATAGTCATACACAATAGTCATACAATCCAAATTACTCCATTAGCAACAATAGAATAAATAAGTTAACATTTCCACATATTATTATAAAGTGCATTGAATTAAACACAATATAGAAAATAGTTTCTCATAAGTAGCATGATAAATAACAATGCAAATAATTTCACAGTGTTGTCAAAATATTACAATCACAGTATAAATCTCAGTACAAACTGCAGATATTGCACCTATAAACTGCAGTGGCTCTTAATAAACACCCGTCTGCAAGCGATTGCATTCGGGTGCCAGCATTAGCATTTCAAAGCTAGTTGGGCCGTAGCCAGTCCATAATAGTGCACAGGTAAATGCTAATGCTAAGCTAAGCGTAGCTACAACAACAACATCAGCAACAAACAGACAGACAGACTCACCAATTCCCTTTAATATCAGACGCACCACGCGACCAACGTGTCCTGCCCCTGCGCTGGTTAAGATCTAAAGGCAGATAGTGTAGCGACAGGCGTTAGATTACAGCATAATGATAATATACGAGAGAAAAAGCGTTTGTAAAGACAGACCTCTGGCAGCTGCTCCTCAATCTTTCCTCCATGCTTCTGATTGAGAGCAGCGCCGTCCGCATGTAACAAGTGCTACGAGCGACGTGATTGGTTAGACGCGGTCACGCACTGACGTTGTGTGAGGACGTAAGCGCTACGTGATGCGGTGACGTAATCACGTAGGGGGACAGACGGCTCACATTAATAATTATTTAAGTTTAAAAGAGCGTTTTTTTCAACCTGGTTACACCCTCCCCGCTTTAAGCCGTGCACGTCCCGTTGCATGTTAGACTTCGAGAACGGACGAAAGACTGTTATCGGTATTAGCATTGATGCCCAATGTATTGGACAAACTATGTAACAGGGTTTGAACGGCCGATATTAGCGGATTGCCAACGGTGGGATAGTGTAACCTTTTTGGCTGTGCCCTTTGGCGTTGTGAACGTCTTAGGGTCAAGTCAACTGTGTCAGAGTCGTTGTCAGGTGGCTCGACAGGACTGGACTCTTCAGGAGGATCTTCAACTGGAACAACGGGATTTTCGGTAAGTATTTCTTCAGGTAAGTTCACAGGTAAGGTATCACTTTGGTTTTCAGATTCACTTTCCACAATTTCAGATTCACGTTTTTCCGCATCAGACTCTTCACTGCTGGATTCTGCAATAGGAGCTGGAGGACTGGAGAGTGCAGGCGTTGGCGCTCCTTGGTCTTCAGCTCCCGCTGGATGGTCAGAGACAGGTGAACTTTGGCTCTCATTTTCAGTGGGCGGATCAAAGACAGAAATGGGACGTTGTCTTTCCACTGTAAAATGGACTGTTGGTGGATTCAGATGGTAATTTACCAAACTCTCTTGACAGTCATCCTCTTCAGCAGGAATGTCTGTGGAGGAATCAGCTGTTTTTGTTTGCTGTCGGGTTCTGGGTCGACGAACAGGTGAGTTGTCTGTAGACTGCAGGTTCTCATTGTCCTTCAGAAAGGCACACGGCAGTAGGAGGTCTCGGTGTAGTGTCCGCGTAGGTCCATTGCCGCTTTCTGGTCGCACTTTATAAACCGGGAGATCTCCAGCTCTGTGGACCACGACATGCACTTCTTGCTCCCACTTGTCAGAGAGTTTTTGTTTCCCACGCAGGCGGACATTTCTGACGAGTACACGATCTCCTGGTACCAAGGCAGAAGGAATTACTCGACTGTCAAATCGTGCTTTGTTTCGATCTGTAGATTTGATTGAGTTCTTTGCAGCGATCTTGAAACTTTCTTGGAGTCTTGATTTCAGTGTTTCAACATATTGAGAGTGGTTCTTTTGCTGAGTTTCATGCAACGGCAGTCCAAAAGCAATGTCCACAGGTAAACGAGGGGTTCTTCCAAACATTAACTCGTAAGGGGTAAACCCTGTCACCTCGTTTCTAGTGCAGTTATAGGCGTGAACTAGCGGCTTGACGTGTTCTCTCCACCTTGATTTCTGTTTCGGCTCCAGTGTTCCCAACATTCCCAACAGAGTCCGATTGAACCGTTCCACTGGATTTCCCCTTGGATGGTATGGAGTCGTTCGACTTTTTTGAATGCCCGCAACCTCACAAAGTTCTTTGATCAACTTTGATTCAAAATCTCGTCCTTGATCTGTATGGATTCGCTCCGGTATGCCATAGTATGTGATGAAGTTTTCCCACAATGTTTTAGCCACTGTTTTTGCGTTTTGATTTGGAGTGGGTATGGCAATGGCAAACTTGGTGAAATGATCGGTAAGGACTAAGATGTTCTGAGTATTGCTGGTGTCGGGTTCAAGGCTGAGGAAATCCATACAAAGTAGTTCAAGCGGTCGTGATGTTGTGATACTGACTAGCTGAGCAGCTCTCTCAGGTAAGGCTTTTCTTCTCACACAGCGGCCACAGGTCTTTATCTTCTGCTCCACGTCCAAAGCCATCTTGGGCCAGTAGAATCTGGTACGGACGAGGTCGAGAGTACGGTCGATCCCCATGTGGCCCATGTTGTCATGGAGGCTTTGGAGGACAAGTGGACGCAGATCTTCAGGGAGAACTAGTTGATATGAGAGTTCCTCATTATCTCGTCTCCGCCGATAGAGGATTCCATCTACAAGCTCCAACTTTGACCACTCTCTGAGCAGGAGAGGAAGTTCTGGGAGCTCGGCTCTCGCGGTCGGCGGGATCTTCTCTCCCGTCTGAAGTTGGTGGATGAGCTCTCGAAGACAGGGATCAGAGTGCTGTTTTTCTCTGATGTCGAGAGTCTGGATGAGAGGCAGCTGGTGCAGGTCTTCAGAGCTGTAACTGTCAGGCACGGTGTCGGCGTTGATGGACAGGGACTCGATGAGGGTGAGATGGATCTGGGCGAGGTCCTCAGGCGACGAAGCTCGGACCAGGTGACACTGGCAGATCGCATCTACAATCTCCTCTGAGATGGCATCAGAGTCCACTGTATGCTGGGAGATGAACTGGTGGATGAGTTCAGCATCATTCGGTGTTTCGTCACTGGAGCGGAGGTGAGGGCGTCGTGAAAGAGCGTCAGCGTCGATGTTCTGCTTACCAGCCCGGTACAGGAGCTTGAAGGAGTAGGTGGACAAAGCAGCCAACCACCGATGACCTGTGGCATCTAATTTTGCAGTGGTAAGGATGTAGGTAAGGGGGTTGCTGTCAGTGACCACGGTGAACTCTGCTCCGTACAGATAGTCCTGAAATTTCTCTGTTACGGCCCATTTAAGGGCCAGAAATTCCAGCTTATGGGCTGGGTAGTGGCTCTCGCTCTGGGATAACCCAAGGCTGGCATAAGCTATTACCCTCAGCTTCCCTTCCTGTTCCTGGTAAAGTGCAGCTCCTAAACCAGTCACGCTTGCATCGGTGTGAAGGATGTAAGGCTGTGAGGAGTCTGCAAAGCCGAGGACAGGGGCGGTGGTGAGCTTCTCGATCAAGCTCTCGAAAGCAAGCTGACAGCTGGGACTCCACCGTTCTCCAAATGGCTGATTTGGACTGTAGGTGGGTGTCTTGTGGGGTGTTGATTTCTTTGCTTTCCCAGCTGGTGCATAGCCTCGAGTCAAGTTATTGAGTGGTTTGGCTATGATGGCGTAGTCTTTGATGAAGCGGCGGTAATATCCCGCAAAGCCCAGAAAAGAACGTAGCTGTTTGAGTGTTGTGGGAATTGGCCAGGCTTTTATTGTTTCTATCTTTTCTGGGTCTGTCTCTACGCCTTGTTCCGAGACTATATGTCCCAAGTAGCGAACAGATGTCTGGAAGAATCGACACTTCTCAGGTGACAGCTTCAGCCCATACTGGCGTAGTCGGTCAAGGACTCTCAGTAGTCTCCGCTCGTGTTCTTCCAAGGAGTCAGAAAAGATGATAAGATCATCTAAGAACACCAGCACCTCCTTAAGATGGAGGTCACCCATGCACCGTTCCATCAGGCGCTGGAATGTGCTTGGTGCATTTGTGACACCTTGCGGCATTCTGTTAAACTCCCAAAATCCAAGGGGAGTAACAAAAGCAGTCTTGGGTTTATCTTCTTCGGACATCTCAATCTGGTAATAACCAGATTTGAGATCAAGTACTGAGAACCACTTGGAACCAGATAAAGCTGAAAACGATTCTTCAAGATTCGGTAAGGCATACGCATCCTTTACAGTCTGGAGGTTTAACTTGCGGTAGTCAATACACAATCTGACCTCGCCGTTCTTTTTCCGAACCACCACGACAGGTGATGAAAAGGGTGATGATGACTCCCTTATGACGCCGGCTTCCAGAAGCTCCCGTAGATGGCGGCGGACAGCTTCTATGTCCTGCGGATGAATAGGCCGGGCGCGCTGTTTGAATGGTGTACTGTCGTGGAGTGGAATATGGTGTTTGACGGCTGTTGTACGTCCAAAGTCCAGATCGTGCTTCGAAAATACCTCTGAAACTGCATTGAGCTTCTCTGTCACTCTCTTCTTCCATTCCGGTGACAAGGGAGAATCACCAAACTCGATGTTCACGCTGGAAGATGGTCTCTCAACTGTAGGATGAGTCACACGATGTTCAGAGAGGACGCAGTGGTATGCCTCGAGGTCAGCGATGACACTGTAGGGTGGAATGAAGGTGTCTTGCTCTGATTCATTGGAGATGATCACAGGAACCTTGTACGGTGGAAGAGCTGGAAGAGAGATGAGACAACTGCTGACACACAAACCACCAGGCAGGGCGGAAGCAGGATGTTGTAGGAGGACATTCTGGCTTGACGGTGGAGAGGAGACTTTAGCTGAGCCCTCGATGACAATAGTACGGCCGGCCGGTACACGCACTGGAGCCTTGCCGAGTAGTCTCACAACTCCGATGTTGCCTTCTTCCTTCTGCTGGTGTGACAGCTGCAGGGTCTTCAAAACAGCTCTGTATCCATGAGCACTAGGTTGAAATGTTGAAAGTTCACCTATGTATCGCTCATACAGAGGTTCTAAAGTGTTCATGCCGATAAGTATTGTAGACTGAAGATCAGGGTGTGTGTCTGGAACAACAAGAGCGAGGGTAGAGATGTCATGCTCTTTACCAATAAAGTCTATGGGAAATTGGACTGTTATTTCCACATAGCCAAGGTACGGGACATTGTGACCAGCGGCGCCTTCAACTTGAAGGAGATCGTGGAGTGGATGGATGGGCTGTTCATGCAGATGACGGTTGTAGAACGAAACCGGTACAGTGGTCACTTGAGATCCGGTGTCTAATAGGCACTGATAGGTGTGACCAGAAATGTTCACCTCTGCTGTGCATCTTGATCCAATCAGTCCTTTAGGCAGCTTTGCTGTTGGCCTTGTCCTGAGCTGTTGTAGTTCTGCACAGTGAGCGCGTCTCTTCTTGGCGGGACAGTGTGGGTCCTGCGCAGTTCCTGTGTGTCCCACGACAGGAACTGATTCTAGTTTAAATGCTCTGTTGAAGGTTGATTTTGCTGCCACTGTTGTTTCTTTGTGTTGAATTGTTTTCGCTTGGAGCTCACCAGTGCTGGGTTAGGACGGTTCTCACATTGTGGCTTGATGTGTCCGTCTTCTCCACAGCGGAAGCAGAAACCGGGTTTCGGACTGGAAGTCTTCGGTCGAGGATGCAGCTTTGGGACAGGAGGAGACGACTGATGAGTCTGAGCGGACTTGGAGGCAGTAAGAGCGGCCAGCTGACGTTGGATCTCTGCCACTTGCTTTGTGAGCGAGGACAGGGCAGCACACACTCCATCTTCTTCCACAGCGTACTGAGCTTGCGCAGTAACTCTCTGCTTAGATGTTCCGAGATGTTGTTTCATTCGTTGAGCTTTGTTAGCTTCACGATCCTCTTCAGTTCTTAGCAGTGTCAGAAGTTCTGAAAATGGAGGTGGGTTGGACTTTCTCTGCTTCAGCTGGAGCTCAGAGATGAGGGTGTTATCCCAGCATCCCCTGCAGAACTGACTCAGCAGATGCCTGTTGAAGTCGCTCTGCTTCACTCCTCCCCGCTTAACGGCTAGACTCAGGGCAACTTGCAGTCGATGTAGATATGCAGATGGTTTTTCACCTGAGTCCTGTAGAGTGTCCATGAATTTGACATAGAGCTCCTCTCTGTCCTGTACTGTACCATAAGCTGATTCGAGATGTTGAATGTAGATCTCTGCTGGCAGGTCTGAACTGAGATGCTTAACAACATCAGCAGCAGGTGGCAACAGACTGTCGAGGATGTATCTGGATCGTTGAAATTCTGATATGGCGGCGTCTCTCAGAATGAGGTCCACTCCAGCGCGCCATGTATCGAAGTCCACCTCGTGCTGTGGGCGAGGGACTCTTCCAGAAAACGTGCGCAGTCTGTGTGATGAGCGCATGTCATCGCTCTTCACGATGTGCTCTACAACATATCTCTGGACTTCTGGTGGATTAAGTTCAGCAGCAGATATGTTGATTGACTGGCCTGTTGCAGCAGCAGGTTGTGTTTTTGGCAGAGGAGAAGAAGCAGCAGTCATGTTTGTTGATGTGACTGGATCGGCGGCCATCTTAGGTTGTATATCAGAATCGGCGGCCATTTTGTGATCTGGTGCAGTGACAGGTTTCTCTGTGGTGCTTTGTGCTGAGGCGGGACGCAGTTCAATCACAGCTTCATTTATTTGGCCCATTAGTTCATGTAATATTTCAGCAAATTCTTGACCAGACATTTTAGCCACTTTTTGTAAGTCAGCAAGGTAAGTCTTTGTTTTCGTGTAACCTACACTAGCAGAATAAAGCTTTGACAAGTTTTTAACACAATATTCATTTTCAGTAGGTTTAAACGTGTACGGCAGTACTGGATTTAATAAATCAAAGGCTGAACATGTCTTAAACTCGACAACTAGCATGTCATGGAATTCAGAGTCAGGCGAGTTTATAATAATTGAACGTTCAATCGCACCATAGTTAAGCAGAAACTCTTCTACTTCTTCAACTTCACATTTTGGTTTAGAACTCACGATAACCGCGTTTGGTATTTTAATACCGATGGACTCAAAGACGTCCATGTTTTAAGGGTTGGTGAGACTGTGCAAAACAAAACAAAATGTATTATTAACTGTTACCACCCTCCTGGCTAGCTCGCCACTTATGTAACACGGGGGTAAACGAATTGAGTACCGGCGTAGGAAGTTACGGTAGCTAGGTCGCAATCTAACTGACCCAGAAGACTGGTTCGGCTCTAGGAGGGATTGGTACAGTTAATGAATACGCAGGACACAGAGAAGTAAGGTGCGGTTGGTACCATATATTATAAGTGGAAAAAACATACAAAAAGAAAACAAAAATATGAAAAACCCCAATATTTACAATCTGCAGAGTTTGAAAGTATACTTTTCTTTTTAAGAAAATAGATCGATCATGTACAATGTTCACAATTATTGAAAACTCAATTCAAAGGAAGATTCTTTCCCTGAATGTATAAATATAGCCAAATTGGCAACCTCTCACACACAGAAAATACACACACTATTGCAAAAATAAATGGTAGCGGACGGGGCACGAAACACGAGCGCAAAATGTCCAAAGTGCCCAGAGTGTAAAGTGTCTCGAGGTTAATTGTCCATTTGTATATTGTCCATATGTGTAATTGTCCATAGGCTCATGTGTATATGTTCGTGTGAGTGAATGAGTGAAAAGATGGAGGGGAACAAGGCTGCCAGAGCCTCCTACCAGACCAGCAGGGGCATCTGAGCTGAGGTTCTGTTCGGCTCCAAGCCAAAGTTCTTAGCTCGCCATCGGTTTAAGTTGAAAACAGGAACCTGGCCTGTATAATATAAACAGGACCATGTGTAAGTAAAACATTCTCACTAGCTAGTTATATTCTTTCTGTGTACACAATAGTCATACACAATAGTCATACAATCCAAATTACTCCATTAGCAACAATAGAATAAATAAGTTAACATTTCCACATATTATTATAAAGTGCATTGAATTAAACACAATATAGAAAATAGTTTCTCATAAGTAGCATGATAAATAACAATGCAAATAATTTCACAGTGTTGTCAAAATATTACAATCACAGTATAAATCTCAGTACAAACTGCAGATATTGCACCTATAAACTGCAGTGGCTCTTAATAAACACCCGTCTGCAAGCGATTGCATTCGGGTGCCAGCATTAGCATTTCAAAGCTAGTTGGGCCGTAGCCAGTCCATAATAGTGCACAGGTAAATGCTAATGCTAAGCTAAGCGTAGCTACAACAACAACATCAGCAACAAACAGACAGACAGACTCACCAATTCCCTTTAATATCAGACGCACCACGCGACCAACGTGTCCTGCCCCTGCGCTGGTTAAGATCTAAAGGCAGATAGTGTAGCGACAGGCGTTAGATTACAGCATAATGATAATATACGAGAGAAAAAGCGTTTGTAAAGACAGACCTCTGGCAGCTGCTCCTCAATCTTTCCTCCATGCTTCTGATTGAGAGCAGCGCCGTCCGCATGTAACAAGTGCTACGAGCGACGTGATTGGTTAGACGCGGTCACGCACTGACGTTGTGTGAGGACGTAAGTGCTACGTGATGCGGTGACGTAATCACGTAGGGGGACAGACGGCTCACATTAATAATTATTTAAGTTTAAAAGAGCGTTTTTTTCAACCTGGTTACATAAAGTTTGAAAATTCGGTTAGAAACTCAGAATAAGGACCAGGAGGTCAATAAATTATTATAAATAACACACCCTTTTGTTTTTTCCACTTGGGCAGGTTATAGATAGTGTGAGGCTTTCAAAGGAGTTAGATGCATTACTAGTTTTTGGCAGAGAAGTAAACTAGAGTGAGAGATAGCTGCCACACCTCCACCTCGGACTGTGCTCCTAGCAGTTTGAAAGTTATAGTGACTTGGATGTGTGGCCTCATTTAATCTTACATAGTCATCAGGTTGAAGCCATGTTTCAGTCAAAGCTAAAATATCAATATTGTGATCAGTAATCAATTCATTAACTAAAAGGGATTTAGAGGAAATTGACCTAATGTTTAGCAATCCGCATTTTACAAACTTATTTACTGATTTACTAGTATCACGCATTGGTATTTTTATTAAGTTTTGTGGTCTAACACCTGAGTTGGCTTTTTTGGCGGTACATGTTTGTTTTTACGAGGGACACACACAGTCTCTATCTGTCTAGGTTCTGAACACTTGATAGTGTTGTTGAAAGTAATATTTGGTCTCCGAATTGCGGCCACCCATGCCATTCGACGCCTCTTGGTTATTTCGGAAACACGGCGTGAACTGTTGTTTTTCCACGCTGGAAGCGGTAAAAACCTATTCCTTGCCCGTCGAGCGGTTATGACAGTTGACAACGCAACAACTTCTTGCCATTGTATATCGGTGTTCTGATTACGTGGTCCTATATTGTTTTTAGCCAAACCGCGCTTTCGCTGCCACTACCGCCCACAATCCTTTGCGTTTTGATGCGGAAGTGACGTAACACTTTCGACGTCTATTGGTCCTATCTTTACGAAATAAAAACTGAGACAGAGTTTAGACTGTTTTCTGTCGGAATAACTCCGCTACAAGTCTGTGTGTGGAGGAGAATATTTACTACAGCTGCTCAAAGATACAAAACTTAATTTCATGACCATGGAAAAATCTCACGAGACAGTTCAGTACGTGTGCGCACAGTATCGTGACAGTTTGATTTCGCGAGATCTCACGGCACGAGATCTCGTCCCATCCCTAAACTGAAATGAAAATAAAATAGATTAAAAATAATTAAATCAAATAAAAATTCAACTAAATACATTAAAATAAATTAAATTAATTAAAATGAATTTATCAAAAGAAAAAATGTAATAAAATAAATAAATGAAATAAAATACATGGAAATAAAACGAAATTAATTAAACAAAAATTCAATAAACAGAAACTAAACTAAAGTTAAATAAACTAAATTAAAAGCCACAGAATGCTCACACACCAATAGGTGGGTTTCAGATGACATCACAACATTCTAGTGACCAATGTTATTTCAGTGAGGTGGAGGGCAGGTAAAATGAATATTTTTAAATGCAGTTTATTTTTGTAACACAAACAAGTAATAGGTATAGACATGCCAGAAATTGCTACTTTTGAAATTAACTGAATATTTTTTGAATTATTTCATAGCAAATCCAATGTTATTATTAGGAAAATCTGCCTCTTGCCCTCCATCTGGCTTATAACTGCCAAGAATTCTAGAATGTGAAACCCACCTATTCAGATTTTTTTTTTAACCCAAAATATTTTTAAAATTCCCAAACTTTCTCAATCAAACATTTCCCTTTAAACCTGAGCATCAGACGTTTATATTCCTGCAGCTCTGTCTAAACTGTGTTCATGAGAGAAGATCAGTTCCAGGTCCAGTCCAGGTCCAGTCCAGTCCAGGTCAGTCCAGGTCCAGTCCAGGTCCAGTCCAGTCCAGGTCCGTCCAGTCCAGTCAGGTCCAGTCCAGGTCCAGTCCAGGTCCGTCCAGTCCAGTCCAGGTCCAGTCCAGTCCAGTCCAGGTCCAGTCCAGGTCCAGTCCAGGTCCAGTCCAGGTCCAGGTCCAGTCCAGTCCAGGTCCAGTTAGTCCAGTCAGTCCAGGTCCAGTCCAGGTCCAGTCCAGGTCAGTCCAGTCCAGGTCCAGTCCAGTGTCCAGGTCCAGTCCAGGTCCAGTCCAGGTCAGTCCAGGTCCAGTCCAGGTCCAGTCCAGGTCCAGTCCAGGTCAGTCCAGGTCCAGTCCAGGTCCAGTCAGTCCAGGTCCAGTCCAGGTCCAGGTCCAGGTCCAGTCCAGGTCCAGTCCAGGTCCAGGTCCAGGTCCAGTCCAGGTCCAGGTCCAGTCCAGGTCCAGTCCAGTCCAGGTCCAGTCAGTCCAGGTCAGTCCAGGTCCAGGTCCAGTCCAGGTCCAGTCAGGTCCAGTCCGCCAGGTCCAGGTCCATCAGTCCAGTCAGGTCCAGGTCCAGTCCAGGTCCAGTCCAGGTCAGTCCGTCCAGTCCAGTCCAGTCAGTCCAGTCCAGGTCAGCCAGTCCAGTCCAGGTCTAGTCCAGGTCAGTCCAGGTCCAGTCCAGGTCCAGGTCCAGTCCAGGTCCAGGTCCAGTCCAGGTCCATCCAGGTCCAGGTCCAGGTCCAGTCAGGTCCAGTCCAGGTCCAGTCCAGGTCCAGGTCCAGTCCAGGTCCAGGTCCAGGTCCAGTCCAGGTCCAGTCCAGGTCCAGGTCCAGGTCCAGTCCAGGTCCAGGTCCAGGTCTAGTCCAGGTCCAGTCCAGGTCCAGTCCAGGTCCAGTCCAGGTCCAGGTCAGTCCAGGTCCAGGTCCAGGTCTAGTCCAGGTCCAGTCCAGGTCCAGTCCAGGTCCAGTCCAGGTCCAGGTCCAGGTCCAGTCCAGGTCCAGGTCCAGGTCTAGTCCAGGTCCAGTCCAGGTCCAGGTCCAGTCAGGTCCAGTCCAGGTCCAGTCCAGGTCCAGGTCCAGGTCCAGTCCAGGTCCAGTCCAGGTCCAGTCCAGTCCAGGTCCAGTCCAGGTCCAGTCCAGGTCCAGGTCCAGTCCAGGTCCAGTCCAGGTCCAGTCCAGGTCCAGTCCAGGTCCAGTCCAGAGTCCAGGTCCAGTCCAGGTCCAGGTCCAGGTCCAGGTCCAGTCCAGTCCAGTCCAGGTCCAGTCCAGGTCCAGGTCTAGGTCTAGTCCAGGTCCAGTCCAGGTCCAGTCCAGGTCTAGTCAGGTCCAGTCCAGGTCCAGTCCAGTCCAGGTCCAGTCCAGGTCCAGTCCAGGTCAGGTCCAGGTCCAGGTCCAGGTCCAGTCCAGGTCCAGTCCAGGTCCAGTCCAGGTCCAGTCCAGGTCCAGGTCCAGGTCTAGTCCAGGTCCAGTCCAGGTCCAGTCCAGTCCAGGTCCAGTCCAGGTCCAGTCCAGGTCCAGTCCAGGTCCAGGTCCAGTCCAGGTCCAGTCCAGGTCCAGGTCCAGGTCCAGTCCAGGTCCAGTCCAGGTCCAGTCAGGTCCAGTCCAGGTCCAGTCCAGTCAGTCCAGTCCAGTCAGGTCCAGGTCCAGTCCAGGTCAAGGTCCAGTCCAGTCCAGTCCAGGTCCAGTCCAGGTCTAGTCTAGTCCAGGTCCAGTCCAGGTCCAGTCCAGGTCCAGTCCAGGTCCAGGTCCAGGTCCAGGTCCAGTCCAGTCAGTCCAGGTCCAGGTCCAGGTCCAGTCCAGTCCAGTCTCAGGTCCAGGTCCAGTCCAGGTCCAGTCCAGGTCCAGGTCCAGTCCAGGTCCAGTCCAGGTCCAGGTCAGGGTCCAGTCCAGGTCCAGTCCAGTCCAGGTCCAGTCCAGTCCAGTCCGGTCCAGTCCAGGGTCCAGGTCCAGTCCAGGTCCAGTCCAGGTCCAGTCCAGTCCAGGTCCAGTCAGTCCAGTCCAGGTCAGTCAGTCCAGGTCAGTCCAGTCCAGGTCCAGTCCAGGTCCAGTCCAGTCCAGTCCAGGTCCAGGTCAGGTCCAGTCAGGTCCAGTCAGTCAGTCCAGTCCAGTCCAGGTCCAGGTCCAGTCCAGGTCCAGTCCAGGTCAGGCCAGGTCCAGTCCAGTCCAGGTCCAGTCCAGGTCCAGGTCCAGGTCCAGTCCAGTCCAGTCCAGGTCCAGTCCAGGTCCAGGTCCAGGTCTAGGTCTAGTCCAGGTCCCAGGTCCAGTCCAGGTCCAGTCAGGTCCAGGTCCAGTCCAGTCCAGTCCAGGTCCAGTCCAGGTCCAGTCCAGGTCCAGTCCAGTCAGTCCAGTCCAGTCCAGGTCCAGTCCAGTCCAGTCAGTCCAGGTCCCAGGTCCAGTCAGGTCCAGTCCAGGTCAGTCCAGGTCCAGTTCCAGTCCAGGTCCAGGTCCAGGTCCAGGTCCAGTCCAGGTCCAGGTCCAGTCAGGTCCAGTCCCAGTCCAGTCCAGTCCAGGTCCAGGTCCAGTCCAGTCCAGTCCAGGTCCCAGGTCAGTCAGGTCCAGTCCAGGTCCAGGTCCAGGTCCAGTCCAGGTCCAGTCCAGGTCCAGTCCAGGTCCAGGTCCAGTCCAGGTCCAGTCCAGGTCCAGGTCCAGTCCAGGTCCAGTCCAGGTCCAGTCCAGTTCCAGTCCAGTCCAGTCCAGGTCCAGTCCAGTCCAGGTCCAGTCCAGGTCCAGTCCAGGTCCAGGTCCAGTCCAGTCCAGTCCAGGTCCAGGTCCAGGTCCAGTCCAGTTCCAGTCCAGTCCAGTCCAGGTCCAGGTCCAGGTCCAGTCCAGGTCCAGTCCAGGTCCAGGTCTAGTCCAGGTCAGTCCAGGTCCAGGTCCAGTCCAGTTCCAGTCCAGGTCCAGTCCAGGTCCAGTCCGTCCAGTCCATGGTCCAGGTCAGTCCAGGTCCCAGTCCAGTCCAGTCCAGGTCCAGTCAGTCCAGTCCAGGTCCAGGTCCAGTCCAGGTCCAGTCCAGTCCAGTCCAGGTCCAGGTCTAGTCCAGGTCCAGTCCAGGTCAGGTCCAGTCCAGGTCCAGTCCAGGTCTAGTCCAGGTCCAGTCCAGGTCCAGTCCAGTCCAGTCCAGGTCCAGGTCTAGTCCAGGTCTAGTCCAGGTCCAGTTCAGGTCCTGTCCAGGTCCAGTCCAGGTCCAGGTCCAGGTCAGTCCAGTTCCAGTCCAGGTCTAGTCCAGGTCCAGTCCAGTTCCAGTCAGGTCCAGTCCAGGTCCAGGTCCAGTCAGGTCAGTCCAGGTCCAGTCCAGGTCCAGTCCAGGTCTAGGTCCAGTCCAGGTCTAGGTCCAGTCAGGTCAGGTCCCAGTCCAGTCCAGTCCAGTCCAGGTCCAGTCCAGGTCCAGTCCAGGTCCAGGTCCAGTCCAGGTCCAGTCCAGGTCTAGTCAGGTCCGGTCCAGTAGGTCAGTCCAGTCAGTCCAGGTCCAGTCCAGGTCCAGTCCAGGTCCAGTCCAGGTCCAGGTCCAGTCCAGTCCAGTCCGTCCAGGTCAGTCCAGTCAGTCCAGGTCCAGGTCCAGTCCAGGTCCAGTCCAGGTCCAGTCCAGGTCCAGGTCTAGTCCAGGTCCAGTCCAGGTCCAGTCCAGTCCAGTTCAGGTCCGGTCCAGGTCCAGTCCAGGTCCAGTCCAGGTCCAGGTCCAGGTCCAGTCCAGGTCCAGGTCCAGGTCCAGGTCCAGTTCCAGGTCCAGGTCCAGTCCAGGTCCAGTCCAGGTCCAGGTCCAGGTCCAGGTCCAGGTCCAGGTCCAGTCCAGGTCCAGTCCAGGTCCAGTCCAGTCCAGGTCCAGTCCAGGTCCAGGTCCAGGTCAGTCAGGTCAGTCCAGGTCCAGTCCAGGTCCAGGTCCAGTCAGTCAGTCCAGTCCAGTCAGTCCAGGTCCAGTCCAGGTCCAGTCCAGGTCCAGGTCCAGGTCCAGTCAGGTCAGTCCAGGTCCAGTCCAGTCAGGTCCAGGTCCAGTCCAGGTCAGTCCAGGTCCAGTCAGTCAGTCAGTCCAGTCCAGGTCCAGTCCAGGTCCAGTCCAGGTCCAGTCCAGTCCAGTCCAGGTCCAGGTCCAGTCCAGGTCCAGTCCAGGTCCAGTCCAGGTCCAGTCCAGGTCCAGGTCCAGTCCAGGTCCAGGTCCAGGTCCGTCCAGGTCCAGTCCAGGTCCAGGTCCAGGTCCAGGTCTAGTCCAGGTCCAGTCCCAGTCCAGTCAGTCCAGGTCCAGGTCCAGTCAGTCCAGTCCAGGTCAGTCCAGTCCAGGTCCAGTCCAGGTCCAGTCCAGGTCCAGGTCCAGTCCAGGTCCAGTCCAGTCCAGTCCAGGTCCAGTCCAGTCCAGTCCAGTCCAGGTCCAGTCCAGGTCGTCCAGGTCCAGTCCAGTCCAGGTCCAGTCCAGGTCCAGTCCAGGTCCAGTCCAGGTCAGGTCCAGGGTCCAGTCCAGGTCAGTCCAGGTCCAGTCCAGGTCCAGTCCAGGTCCAGTCCAGGTCCAGTCCAGGTCCAGGTCCAGTCCAGGTCCAGGTCCAGGTCCAGGTCCAGTCCAGTCCAGTCCAGTCAGGTCCAGTCCAGTCCAGTCCAGGTCCAGTCCAGTCCAGGGTCCAGTCCAGGTCCAGTCCAGGTCCAGGTCCAGGTCCAGTCCAGTCCAGGTCCAGTCCAGTCAGTCCAGTCCAGTCCAGTCCAGGTCCAGTCCAGGTCCAGTCCAGTCCAGGTCCAGGTCCAGTCCAGGTCCAGTCCAGTCCAGTCCAGGTCCAGTCCAGT
>JBBPFD010000188.1:0-64958 GCA_038363315.1 Mugilogobius chulae | reverse complement strand
AGTCCAGACCAGGTTCCAGGTCCAGTCCAGGTCCAGCCCAGACCTTGGCCGTGTCCAGCCGGTCTCTGCGTCTCGCCCACACAAGGACCAGGATGTAGAGTCCGAACAGCGCCACCACCAGGCAGACCACCACCGGGGTTTTCTGTGAACGAGCCGAACAGTTCAGCCGAGCGAGAGATGTCCACCGTGTTCGGGACGACGAAGAACGAACCGCCGAAGAACGTCAGGTGATTACAGAGACACAGAGTAACAGCAGCTGTAGTACCGGGGCTGACCTAACAGGGGGCGCAAAGACACACACAGAGAGAGAGAAGAACGTCAGACACAAGCAGAGAGCGAGAGATGTCCACCGTGTTCGGGACGACGAAGAACGAACCGCCGAAGAACGTCAGGTGATTACACAGACACAGAGTAACAGCAGCTGTAGTACTGGGGCTGACCTAACAGGGGGCGCAAAGACACACACAGAGAGAGAGAGAGAAGTTGTGGAGGAGTTTAAATACTTATGTTGCGTGTTAACATTTAAACAAAATGCAAAAAAGACATTTGCTAAAATTAGATTCTATTTATCAAATTGTTACCATATAAGAAACAATCTGACACAAATTCAATTTGTATAAACTACAGAAGTCCAGAGCTGCCAGTGTAGAGTAAACATTTTTTCCAGCTTTTCTCGTTATAACGACTTTATATTTATCAAATCAAATCAAATCAAACTTTATTTATAAAGCGCTTTTCATACATAAAATGTAACACAAAGTGCTTTACAGTGCATTAAAAACAATCCCGCTTGCCGCCACCCCCCACCCCAAGACAATCCCCATACATGTACACACCCTCTACCTTCCCAACACACGCACACACACGCCCCCACACACACACTCCCAAACACTAAAATACATTCACATACATTAGGCCGGGTACAGATGGACCAAAGAAAGCATCATCAGAGGAGCTGTCTGCACCAGGAGCAGAGCCACCTGCAGCCACAGGACACCAGCCCAGGGCCCAGAGAAGAGGTGAGGTCAAGACCAAACCTCCAGGGCCCACGAGCCAGAGCCCAGCAGCCACAGCCGACCACAGCTCCTGGTGCAGAGGCTCCTCAGAGGAAACACTGGGAAACCTAAACGTGATAAGAAAATTAAAATAAATAAAAGGTAAATACAAGCAAGAGCTAAATTTAAGAAACACAATATCTGACACTAGTTATAAATAAATAAATATAATAAATAACTAAATAAATACATATTAAATAGGGCTGGGCAAGTTAACGCGTTATCGCGGCGTTAACGCAGCACGTGCTTAATCGCGATTAAATATTTTGTCGGCGTTAACGCAGGTCACATGATTCAGCCAAAAAAGCCTGAATGAAAGCGCCCGCACTGCTGCCGCTGCGCCCTTTTTCTCCTTCTCGCTCTCATAAACAGTCCACAAACAGAGGATCTGCTCCGTTGCTGCTAGCGCTTTAAATACAAGGAAGTGAGCTCTGCTGTACAGACAGCGGGACAGAGACGAGTCTGAGCTTCGTCTGAGTGTTTAAATCGTCCAAAAAGACCCAAGAACCACAGAGCTACGTGTTGTTAAAGACTTCAAACCGTTAACACCTCATTAAATATGCGCACGGAGATTCGGCGCTCGATCCGCGGCGATGCACGAACTTTTACACACGTGTTTGTGATGTTTACTTTGAAAACTTTAAAAACGGCCTTGTTTCACTTCCCACAGTGTATTTAGTGAGCACTGAGCTGGTTTTAATCAGGACTATCCCAGAACTGGACCAGGTTTTCAAAATGTTCGTTACCTAGTGTAACTATAGTTCTATGAGTAGCTAAAATTACATATATAAGCCAAAATACCACAAAATTTGCAGGATTGTACACTCTACAAAATGAAGACCCTTAAATATACCTAAAAAAAAGCATCTTTTGGAGAAAAAATAGGTTAAAATAGCTATTTATGGAACTTTGTGTGTAAAGTGCGATTAATCGCGATTAATCGCGATTAATCGCAGCTCAACCATGCGATTAATCGCGATTAAAAATTTTAATCGCTGCCCAGCTCTAATATTAAACATAAATACTAATCAAAAGCTAAGCTAAAAAGATGGGTCTTGAGCCTGCTCTTAAAAACCTGAATGTTCTCTGCGTCCCTGAGGTCCTCCGGCAGACTGTTCCATAGACGGGGGCCGTAAAACTGGAAAGACGCCTCGCCGTGAGTGTGTGTCCTGACTTTGGGAATGACCTGAGTGTGTGTCCTGACTTTGGGAATGACTTGAATGTGTGTCCTGACTTTGGGAATGACCTGAGTGTGTGTCCTGACTTTGGGAATGACTTGAATGTGTGTCCTGACTTTGGGAATGACCTGAGTGTGTGTCCTGACTTTGGAATGACTAGGAGCCTGCTGCCAGAGGAGCGCAGGGTCCGCGAGGGTTCATAAGGTAAAAGCAGTTCTGAAAGATAAGAAGGCCAAAGACCATTAAGACACTTAAAAACCAGTAAAAGAACTTTAAAATCGATCCTAAAACACACAGGGAGCCAATGCAGCGATTTTAAAACCGGTGTAATGTGGTCCCGCCCCCTGGTCTTAGTCAGGACACGAGCTGCTGAGTTTTGTAATAATTGTAAACCTGAAATAGACTTTTTGGGAAGACCAGAGAGCAGGGCATTACAATAGTCTATACGACTGGTGATAAAAGCATGCATCAGCGTCTCTGTGTTGGCCCGAGAGAGAATGGGACGGACTCTGGCGATGTTTTTAAGATGATAAAAACCTATTTTTGTGATGTTTTTTATATGTGGGATAAAAGTCAGCTCAGAGTCTAAAATAACGCCCAGGTTTCTTACTTGTGAGGATGGATTAAAAGACTGTGTTTGTAATTTGTATAAAAGTTTCTCTCTCTGGGCCTCAGGACCGATGACTAAAACCTCAGTTTTGTCCTGGTTAAGCTGGAGAAAGTTTTCTGCCATCCAGGATTTGATGTCTAAAATGCAGTTAAAAAGAGCGTCCATTGGCCTGGTGTCATCAGGAGACATGGAGATGTAAAGCTGTGTATCATCTGCATAACTGTGGAAGTTGACGTTCAAACGACAATTTTCTCGTTATTACAACTTTTATTTACGTTCAAACGAGAATATATTCTCGTTAAAACGACTTTTTTTTATGATAAACAGACTGCTCTTCCCATGATGCGCCACAAGCTGGATGGCTCAGACATGTACTACGAAGCTAGATTTGGGGTTTAGCGAGGTCAGTTCTGGGTTAAACTTGGTCTGGTTTGGATCACTTCCTATCGAGGCAGATCTCTATGGCAACATGAGACAAACTCATAACCTGCTCCGGACCAGGATAAGTTAAAAAGACGAGGCGCTGGCCAATCAGAGACGAGAATTTAGGCCTTTGCGAAAAGACGTTCGTAGTACAGGGCTCTGGAGCATCATAAGGGCTGTCTATTTTTCATTAAAAGTCGTTTTAACGAGAATATATTGTCGTTTTAATGTAAATAAAAAGTCGTTATAACGAAAAAATATTTTCATTTTAACGTAAATAAAAAGTCGTTATAACGACATTATATTCTTGTTTGAACGTAAATATAAGGTCGTTATAACGAGAAAAGCTGAAAAAAATGTTTACTCCACACTGGCAGCTCGGGACTTCTGTAATAAATATATACGTAATTCAATGATGTATTTCAGTGCTTTGATCCTGTCCCATTTAAACTACTGTATTATAAATAAAATAAAACTACATCTATAAAAAAGCCCATCAGTTATCGTTACTGTAGTTTCGGTTCAACTTGAAGTGAACGTGGAAATAAGCAGAGTTCTGATGCTTTCACCACATGTGCACCATCTACTGCACCTTCAATAAATGAGGAAAATGTAAGGAAACCCCCGCGGTGAAGCGCACGGCTCATTACGCACAGCGCAGCATCTGTAGCAAACGACAAAGTCCAACCATTATAGTCGGAAGTGTTGAAGTAGTGTTTAAGCTCAGTGAGTTTACCTTAAAGCATGCAAAAATAAGGGCCTAACATATATAATATTCTACATATATACATGATATGACCATATTTATAATCTTTGATTAATACCTAACACTTTTCCAATTTATAGTAGAGCTCTATCTTAAAGTATATTTAAGCCTTTTGAAAGTTGGAGAGTAAAAACCTAATTTAGACAAATGTAAGACTTTTTAAGACTTGTTAAGGACCGGCGGGAGCCCTGTTTCTGTCCAGTTCTGTCTCTACAAGTCTGTATGTGGAGGAGACTTTTTACTTCAGCTGCTCAAAGATAAACAACTGAACCTTTTATGAACAAGACCAGGAGATCGTTCTTTACGTGTGCGCACAGTGTCCTGACAGTTTGATCTCGTCCCTGAAACTATCAGAATGAATCAGGAGCTAATCTTAAACACACACACAAACACACAAACACACACACACACAAACAAACAAACACACACACAAACACACAAACACACAAACAAACACAGAGACAAACCCTGCAGCCGAGGGAGCTCCAGTCCCGGAGCGTCTGGTTCCAGAAGAGACAGTTGGTGGACACGGCCGTGATGGACAGAGACGCGTTTAACGTCTTCACTCCGGGACCCACCAGGGGCGCACCAGCAGAGACAGAGGCCCCGAGACTCCGCCCAGAGCCGAGGGGGGGAGGAGCCAGGTGTAGCGCTCGTCTGAGGTCAGAGGTCACACAGGTCAGAGGACACAGGACAAGGTTAGTCCCATAGATATATAAAGAGTAGATGCCGCATTAGCCGCCTCAGCGCGAGAAATGCGGCGGCCATCTTGGCGCGGTCACCCGCTCTACTCAGTGCAGTGTATTTGAACGGCGCTACACAAGTTCTGTGCGGTTTATCAGTCATAACTCTGTGAAAACAAAACGATTTTCACACGGATTTTTTTGCTGAACACGTCACACATGTAGCTATGACACAAGGCAATTATAATAATAATAATTCGGCGAGTTTGATTATTTATCGTGGTCTTAAAAGCAAAAGAATGTTCTGATATGGGTATTAGACATAAGGTGGGTGTTTAGATAATGATACTGTAATGAGTAAATGCATCAAGATTATGATAAAAACGATTTAAAAATGATCAGCAGATATTTTATTCCAAAAATATATATAAATATATATATTATTATATTTACTAATTATATAAAAATCTAATTATATTTACACCAAAAGTCATTCAAAGACATTACAAAACAAATGTTTGACTTGATTTAAATCAAGTTTTTCGTGTTTTAATAACACTTTGATAAAAACATCACATCAGATAAATGATAAAACAGTCTGTTAGATCAGTGATGTTCTGTTCAGATCAGACTTTGTATTTTCACTTTATGGAGAAAAACATGTCTAAAATTAGAGCACAAAGTAAGTAGATAATCATTTGACATTTACTCATTATAAACCACATTGTAGATCAGTAACAGTCAGACTTTATTCTGGTTTAAATCTGTGGAACTGAACAAGCCTCAGTGTCTTTAATGACAATTCACTGCAACAGCAGCAATGTTTCTTTTACATGTTTGTGTTGTAACAGAATGTCTATTGATAATTTTAAGTGGTATTATTAATCACAATATTTATGTATTTATCTACCATAGCATTAAATACACACCATAATAACTACATCAGCGCATTCTTTTACTTTTAAGACCACAATAATTACAAAACCGGTCGAATCATGTGCCCTGTGTCATAGCCACATGTGTAACGTTTGCAACAAAAAAATCCGTGTGAAAATCCGTTTTGTTTTCACAGAGTTATGGTTGATTAAACACGTGGAACCTTCTAGCGCCGTTGAAATACATTACACTGAAGAGAACGGGTGACCGCGCCAAGATGGCCGCCGCATTTCTCGTCAGCGCCCATAGGTTTTAGCGGTTATGCGGTATCTACTCTTTATATATCTATGGTTAGTCCCACTTCAGACCTACAGCATGAGTTCAGACCGGACTGAGAGCCTCCACACACAGACTGACGTTACCTTCAGACACAAACCTAAACCCGGTCCTAAACCCGTCCTACCCGGTCCTAAACCCGGTCCTAAACCTGGTCTGGTCTGAACCAGAGCCTTTAGTCCGGTCTAAACCAGAGGCTTTAGTCCGGTCTGAACCAGAGCCTTTAGTCCGGTCTGAACCAGAGCCTTTAGTCCGGTCTGAACCAGAGCTTTAGTCCGGTCTGAACCAGAGCCTTTAGTCCGGTCTAACCAGAGCTTTAGTCCGGTCTGAACCAGAGCTTTAGTCCGGTCTAAACCAGAGCCTTTAGTCCGGTCTGAACCAGAGGCTTTAGTCCGGTCTGAACCAGAGGCTTTAGTCCGGTCTAAACCAGAGGCTTTAGTCCGGTCTAAACCAGAGCCTTTAGTCCGGTCTGAACCAGAGGCTTTAGTCCGGTCTAAACCAGAGCCTTTAGTCCGGTCTGAACCAGAGGCTTTAGTCCGGTCTAAACCAGAGCCTTTAGTCCGGTCTGAACCAGAGGCTTTAGTCCGGTCTAAACCAGAGCCTTTAGTCCGGTCTGAACCAGAGCTTTAGTCCGGTCTAAACCAGAGGCTTTAGTCCGGTCTAAACCAGAGGCTTTAGTCCGGTCTAAACCAGAGCCTTTAGTCCGGTCTGAACCAGAGGCTTTAGTCCGGTCTGAACCAGAGCCTTTAGTCCGGTCTGAACCAGAGGCTTTAGTCCGGTCTGAACCAGAGCCTTTAGTCCGGTCTGCTTTAGTCCGGTCTGGTCCAGTCCGGTCTGCTTTAGTCCGGTCTGGTCCAGTCCGGTCTGCTTTAGTCCGGTCTGGTCCAGTCCGGTCTGCTTTAGTCCGGTCTCTCACCCAGCGTGTCTCCGTCCTGGGGCAGCGTCGTCATGGCGATGTGTTTCGTCTCCGTCGGATGATCTTCTCCCAGATAAACCTTGAACGGCAACGGGTCTTCAGACGGAAACATCTGAGGAACAGAGACAAGAACAGGTCTGAACTGGGTCTAAACCAGGTCTGAACCGGGTCTGAACCAGGTCTAAACCAGGTCTGAACCAGGTCTAAACCAGGTCTAAACCAGGACTAAACCAGATCTTCAGACGGAAACATCTGAGGAACAGAGACAAGAACCGGGTCTAGACCAGGTCTGAATACAACCAGGTCTAAACCAGGTCTAAACCAGGTCTAAACCAGGTCTGAACCAGGTCTAAAGCAGGACTAAAGCAGGACTAAAGCAGGTCTAAAGCAGGTCTAAAGCAGGACTAAAACAGGTCTAAAGCAAGTCTAAAGCAAGTCTAAAGCAGGTCTAAAGCAGGACTAAAACAGGTCTAAAGCAGGACTAAAGCAGGTCTAAAGAAGGACTAAAGCAGGACTAAAACAGGTCTAAAGCAGGACTAAAGCAGGTCTAAAGCAGGACTAAAGCAGGTCTAAAGAAGGACTAAAGCAGGACTAAAACAGGTCTAAAGCAGGACTAAAGCAGGTCTAAAGCAGGTCTAAGGCAGGTCTAAAGCAGGTCTAAAGCAGGTCTAAAGCAGGTCTAAAGCAGGTCTAAAGCAAGTCTAAAGCAGGTCTAAAGCAGGTCTAAAGCAGGTTTAAAGCAGGTCTAAAGCAGGTCTAAAGCAGGCTAAACAGGACTAAAAAGCAGGTCTAAAGCAAGTCTAAAGCAGGTCTAAAGCAGGACAAAAACAGGTCTAAAGCAAGTCTAAAACAGGTCTAAAACAGGTCTAAAACAGGACTAAAACAGGTCTAAAGCAGGACTAAAGCAGGACTAAAGCAGGACTAAAGCAGGTCTAAAGCAGGACTAAAGCAGGACTAAAACAGGTCTAAAGCAGGACTAAACCAGGTCTTACCTCAGCCAGGTCTAGACTAGGTCTCTCACCTTGAGGACCAGGACGTTGTGGGCCGGGGGCAGCTGGATGGCGGTGGTGCTGTAGTTGCTCAGGTCTAACACGGTGGTGTTGATCTGGTTTCCAACAGGATTCGGGAGAAAGATCTAAACAGAAGATCAGGAGTTAGTCATGTTTCTGGGAGAATATGACTCAGAGTGAGTCATGTCTGCGTTAGTCGTACCTGGATCTCCTTCTTCAGCTCCTGGGATCCTGGTCCCGTCGTCTCCGTTCAGGTCCAGAGCCACGATCGGAGCAGACACGTTTCCTCTGGGATTCCAGGCGAACGGGTTCTTCTGCAGCGACAGCATCTGGACTCGAGCAGAAAGAACAGCAGCAGATGAACAAAAATACTCTTCAGGATTCCACCAGAAACAGCAGCAGATCAGTAAAACATACTCTTCAGGACTCACCGAGAGAGAGCAGCAGATCAGTAAAACACTCTTCAGATGTTCAGAGGTTTAGAGGTTTAGATGTTTCTCAGATGTTCTCATGAGTCTCACCTTGACATCCACAGACGTCTGGTTCACAAACAGCTCCGTAGGAAGAGCCTGGAGATTAAACCAGGGACACAGACAACCCGGGATCGAGCCCTGAGCCTGGACCTGGGCTGCTGGAACTCTGAGGAGGAACATCAGACACTTTAAATCCAAAGTGAGTAAACCTATGGTAATGAAGGCCATGTGAGCATCACCTGTGGACCATGAGAGTGACGTCCCCCTGCTGGACGACAGTGGGAGGGTCGTCTGTGGTCAGGTTAGTCAGCAGAGCGCTCTGAGTGTTCTCTAGCGCCACCAGCAGGCTCGCAGACACGTTCTCCTGAAACACAGAACAAGAATCAGCTCACAAACCAACAACAAACAACACCACAGACGATTCAAAGACTTTTCATAATGTGGCAGTATGCACTTTACAGATCTGACAGTAGATGGCGCCAGACCCATGGTACAGTAGAAAAGCCTCCTGTTTTTGCTTGTTTGTTCTCTCACTTCCGTTTTCCCGTGGGCGGCGGGTCCGAGGAACTGCACAGCGTCACGTTTCTGATCCAAACAGATCTGATCCAATCAGCTGTCAGTCCACGCGTGTTCACTTCATTTCCCAGCATGCCTCTGGGTTTTGTAGTTTATGAAGGCGGTGCAGTTGCTTTTGTCCGTCTTCATCATCTATGTAGGCGCCTACCAGGCCCGGGTCCAGAATAAAATGACAAAGGGTGCATTGATGTTGTAAGAGGGTGCAGCTATTTTCAGAGATCATATAGGCCTATATGGGCAAGAACGTAACTTTTGGAACACATTGACATATATAATTTATTTTACATTGACAACGTTATTAGAAGATTCTAAGTGTATTTTAAGTGACAAAATGTGGCAATCTGATGTACTGTGTAGGGGTGTTTTAGGATCTGAGATTCAGGACTCAGGCCAGAGGATATACTCATGTCAGGGACATATGCAATGGGGGGTGTGGGGGCCCACCCCCACAAGATTTTTGAAAGAACAGACGTTATTTCCTGCATTCTGAAGCATTTTAGGAGCTCTTGGGAACAGACAAGTGCAAGTATCATTGGCACATTTATACCTGATATTTCTAAATTCTAACAGCTGAGCTGTTCCGGTGACTCTGGGCACTGTAGTTACTTTTAATGTGTTGACAATATTATATTATCAATATACTTGACAAGGAAATAAAAAATACATTTCCTAATCCACAAGTTTCACAACAGTCAATCTATCATCTTAAGAGATCTGATTTTAGGTAGATCAGGTGAGAACAATTTCTCATTCATCAATATTACCTTGTCACATTTTTTTAATCATATATTATTATTTTATGTTGATGACAAAATAATAATACACTAGTAATGCCACTAGGACATTTCCCAATGCTAATTCTAGGCCTATGCAGAAGTAGAATGCACAACATTACTAAGTGAGTTTCTTAAAAAAAACTAACATATGTTACAATGCTGTTTGTTTAGATCAGTGGTCCTCACGATTTTCTTAAAGAAGAGTCACATTGACAAAATAAAATTAAATATTGTTTTGTGTGTTATTAAATATAGGAATTTCAATTTGACTTGTAGCTTCTTTAATATATATTTTTTATTCCTGTGGTCAGGTCATTTTACATTTATTGTAGCAAATTACAAACATTTGTTGCCATTTTTTAAACAATCAATATTTTGCATTATGAACTTGATGCAGTTTAAACATGCATCACATTATGCAACCAACCCAACAACACTAAACTTATTATTCAATATGTCTACACTTTATTCTTATTATTTTAAATAAATATTAAACTGATGGGCTTCTCTGTTCAGTAGCTCTAGCTCCGCCCCCTTCATCTCCCTCTCACACCCGCCCCTGCTGTTGCGGTGACACAGAGAGACAAGAGGAGTAATAAGCCTATTCTCACTTTGGCCTGAGTCACACATGAAATAAACCTAAAGAACCTCTTTGCGGACACTATTTAACAAAGTTCAAGTATGAAAAACTCTCCGCTGGACTGCGGTGTTCGTGAACGCGTGTAAAGAACTAGATTTTTCCAGATCAACTTTTAAAGTGTTTAGAACTAATTATCTCCGCCAATACTGACCCTATCACTACGAAATAAAAACTGGGACAGAGTTTAGACTGTTCTCTCTTAGAATATGTCCGCTACAAGTCTGTGAGTGGACGAGACATTTTACTACAGCTGCTCAAAGATACGTAACTTCAATGTAAAGGAGAGCTCGTGCGTCCTGTGGCTGCAGTGGGAAATCATTTGGCTCAGTCTGTGCGCGTCACTTCATTCATTCCTTAGATCGCCGAAATGTTTATTTTGCTTAATATATGCGTACATGCAAAGAATGTAGCTGCTACACAACGTGATTCGTTTGGTCTATGCGCAGGCAGGGTGAAGCGCTTGTAGGTGAGGAGACGCGAGGAGGAGGCGCGTACGTGAGAAGCATGTATTCCTTCTCAAGTACGCGCCTCCTCATGTCTCCTCTCACCTATAGGTGCCTTTTCCTCCTTGAACGTCTCCTCGCGTTTCCTCTCACCTTTGAGCGCTCTTTCCTTCTCCTCACGTCTCCTACACATACAGCCTTACGCACTGCTCCTCTCTGGTCAACAGATTGGCGGCTCTGAATCAAAACTGAGGGTGCAAAATTTTCAAATTAGGGTGCAATGCACCCTTTTGCACCCCCGTAGACCCGGGGCTGAGCCTAGTGCTCCTGCAGCGGTCATTCAGCGTGACGCGCACGTGTGAGAGCGCGCACAAGAGCTTTATGAGCGCTTTTGAACAAACGTAACAGAAAAGATAGTCATGGGTTTTTTTTGTTCGTTTTTTTTTAAATAAAGTAATTTTTGCCCATTTCAAATGTTCTTCAAAACTCCTCTCACGTGTCTCCTGCCTCTGAGTCGTGTTTTAGAGAAGTCTGTCTCACATACACATCATCTAAAATGTGTTTCACTTCAGTCTGGTTTTTAGAAATCACAAGTTTTACGTAAAAAGCTGCTCAGTGCTTTTCGAGGCTCATTTTGTGCATAAGGAGGCTTTACAAATGAGACCCCAGGTTTTCTAGTGTTTTATTGTTGTGTTTTATTTACCTCAGTGAAAACAGTAGATTTCTAGAGAATAGTATTATTTGGATTTGTCGATAAAACACATTTTAGTTCAGTTTTGTTGTTCGTCCCTCGAGGTTTTACTTTCACGTTTCTGTGTTTGAACAATCTTCATCATTATACCTGAGTGTTTAATGTGACTCAGACCTGATCTCACCTTTCACCTGACTCCGCCCACTGCCCGCCCACATGACTCACTGTTGCCTGGTAACCGCCTCCTCCAGTGTCAGAAACAGAGAGAGTTTGTGCACAAATCTACAAATGTCAGAACTAAACGAGTGAGCTGGATTCATAAAGTCCGAAATCTGAACTCAAACTCAACTTAAAAGCAGTTTTATGTGGAGCTCATGTAAAAGTCCAGTTAAAATGTGTTTCCCTTGGATTTATTCATTCTTTTAATCAAATGTTGAGCGTGCGGTGAGATTTCCAACTGGTGAGGCACTGTGGACCACACAAGTCTAGTTGCTTATTTTCACTTCAAGATGCCTTTTTATTTACTTTACAGACGTGTCTATCAAATACAAGCATGTAATCTCATGTGACTATTTTATCTCTACACGCAAAATTAAAGATGAGAAAAAATTTATACTGAGTTTCGATCCCCAGACCCTTCGCACCGCGGCTCTCTCACTCATCCATCTGAGCTAAATGGCTGATGTCAAATTAGTGCATTAATTAGATTAATTAATTGCAGACAAATTAATCGAGTTAATTTTTTAATCACATTAATCTATTTTGAAATCTAACTTGATTGTTTCCATGTGTGAGTTTTAAAGTGACATAAGGGTTGTTCAACTTGACAACAAAAGACTTTCTAAAGTCTTCATTCTTTACATTATATTAATATTTCCATCTGCAACAATAATGTAATTAATTAAACTGGATAAAAACAAAAACACTTAAGTTGAGTGTTTTTTTCAGTAATTTTTTAATCGCTTGACAGCACTAGACTGATGACGTCACCACGGTGCAGGAGACCTAATGACTGCTACTGGTCAACAGTTGGGGACAGATTATTACCATTTTTTAGACCTTTGCTGTAAAATATTTGCTTGTGATGATTTATATAGTTGCTTAAGGCTTTGTTTAACCGCTCAGTGAAGTTTAACACAGACACATTTAAACGTAGAATCGTATTTTGGCCGTAGAAAGCCGCCAGATTTCCCTGACTCACAGACCGAGCTGGAGCGTGAGGCTTGCCTCATTTCAGCTTTGTACTAACTCCGTTTAGTGTCAAATGAACTCACTAAAAGCGCTCACTTTCACATAATATTATCTTTCTTGACAATTAGAAGACAAAGCACTCGAAAAAACTACGTCTACGAACACATTTTATCACTTTTAGTGGAGAAACAGTGCGTGCACGCGCTGCATGAACGCGCCCTGTTCATTGTGTCTGTGTCTGTGCAGGTCTGAGTGAGACGAGCCTCAGCGCCGTAGACCTGCGTTATATCAGCAAGTCCTGGAGATTTAGAGGTTTTTAATAGATAAAGCTTTAAACATTATTTATTTAGGACAAATAAAACAATTGGGTTTCCCAGTGTTACTCGTAAACAGGCATAGATATTTTCTGAAACCTGAATAACTTGTGTAAGGCGACCGAGCGCAAACAAAACCACTGCAATCAGGTAAACACTACAAAACACCCATGCAAGCACTGCAACAGTCAGGTTTGATTACAGTTTTTATCTACCCTGAGATTGAGTTTTTTAAGGGAAGTGACCAATAAACACAGTTAGACCAACAAACAAAAATAATAAAGTTAGTCCGCCTTCACATGGCCAACCACCTGCCTCCTAAACCCAGGCGGACTAACTGAAAATAAACCAAAACGTAAACTCAAAAACAAAAGGACAGCAGAGAGCAATGTTCACTGTAAAAAAGAGTAAAATACAAAATTACAAAACACTGTTCAATCAAAAACATTTTAATATAAAAATCTAAAAGATGCTGTACCTGTGTGTCGTAATTGCCTCACAATCAACTCCACCACACCCTGGGCCACCACACCATGGGCCACCACACCCTGGGCCACCACACCATGGGCCACCACACCCTGGGCCACCACACCCTGGCCACCACACCCTGGGCCACCACACCCTGGGCCACCACACCCTGGGCCACCACACCCTGGGCCACCACACCTGGGCTACCACACCCTGGGCCACCACACCCTGGGCCACCACACCCTGGGCCACCACACCCTGGGCACCACACCCTGGGCCACCACACCCTGGCCACCACACCCTGGGCCACCACACCCTGGGCCACCACACCATGGGCCACCACACCCTGGGCCACCACACCTGGGCCACCACACCATGGGCCACCACACCCTGGGCCACCACACCCTGGACTACCACACCCTGGGCTACCACACCCTGGGCCACCACACCCTGGGCCACCACACCCTGGGCCACCACACCCTGGCTACCACACCTGGGCCACCACACCCTGGGCCACCACACCCTGGGCCACCACACCCTGGGCCACCACAGGCCTCAGGACAATTGTGTGGTCCTAACATGACAAAAATTAAAAACACTTGTAAACATTGCCATCTTACGCTAAAACATTACAACCCTGAGGATAAAACTCACCATCCAATCTTACAACAGTGACACAGCCCAGCAAACACTCTGGCCTCCCACGGAAACTGGCACCTACGCGGGCAAACAGCCGACTTCCCCTTAACCCTCGCTTGGCTGTGGGGCTGCAGCGACACCCCAAGGTACCACCCGTTACATTTAGTCTTATTGACATCAAGTATTTTTTTTCCCCATTTGGACGGCCTCCCCTGACCGCACGTCGCTGAAGAGAAACTAAACTCACTTTTTTCCACTGTCAGACTGTGTATAGGCTCTGTCATTCTCTCCAGTCTGAGTCAGTCACACTAGTCTTTATTATCTTTACTCTATGTTCACAGTTTAAACTCCAGAAACAGTTCAAATGTAACTTTAGATCGTCTCACATGAGATTCAAAAACGTCCGTTAATAAAATGGAATCAGGTTTATTTGTGAGTTTAACACTAGTGTGAGTGAGCTGGAGTGTCTCTGCTCTGAGCTGTTTGAACAAGTTTATTCACAGTTCAATCTTGTGTTTGTAACCTCAAATAAACACATTTCAAAAGTCAATGAGAAATAGAATTGTCTGTAGTTTGTCCTGTAGGTGTTTATGTTTCTGTGTCTGAGCAGAAGCTTCTGGACCTGAGCACATCATGAGCTCATGTGCTTCTGTGGCTAAAGCAAAGGTTTCGTTCATGTGTCTGCAAAGTTATTACAAAAGAATCTTGACGTGTGAGTAAGTAACTGTCCCTGTGCACAGCCTCAGAGCTGTGAACTTCTCCACACGTCAGGACGCTCCCACACAAAACTCACATCACCCACAAGCTCACTGTCAGTCAAAGTCTGTTCACACCACTGGGCGTCTCTTAAAGGTCCTTAGAGCAGGGGTCTCTGACTCGCGGCCCCGGGATGATTTCAAATTAACATTAAATGCGGCCCCCACCATATAGGTCAGTGGCCTGGACATAATAATTTGAACTACAGGTCCCACAATGCACTGCAGCGTAGCGCAGCCTCTGTTCCTCCCCCGCTGCCTCGTGCACCAGCAGCACAACAAACATGGCAGAGAGATGAATGAGAACTCAAGAGTCACTTTTAAACTCTCGGACAGAGAACAGACGGATTATGAAGCAGAAGCTTCAGACGCAGGAGGAGAGACTGTCCCAGCGTAAACAGCTGCTCTTTTACAACAGAAATGCACATATGTGCATTCTTTCTTTATGCAGACAGGTGAGCTTCTCTGACTTAGTTCGATGTCCTAACGAAGTGTCTCGTGTGTCAGGCTCCACACCACTTTTATTTGACGAAATTTGATTTAATATCTGCAGAGAAACGTGCATAATTCCTGATGAAAAAGAAGTTTTAGCGACCCGAACCGGCACCGCAAGCGTAACGCGGTGACACGCACAGGGCAAAACACACGCAGCAACACACACGCGGCAAAACACATGCGGCGAACATTGATGAAGCGCACGCGGCTTAATCATCTAATCGTCATCAATACAAACGTGTGCTGAGACGTCCTGACAAAGGTTCACTTCTGTAGTGTTTGTGAAACAGACTGAAAGTGTGAAGAGCACAAGAGACACAGACCAGACTGGAACATGAACCTCTGGAAATATAAAGACTTTTACTGTTGAAATGTGACTTGAAAACCTCTAAATGCACCAGAATACAGGAAATTACCTGCAATTTGGTCAAAAATTCCTGTGGAGGACAGTGTGATCCTGGTTAAACTCTTTTATTGACTTTTTTCATTACATAGGAGAGAGTATTGTAAAATGCAGTATATAAAAAAGACTGTTATTGTATTGTAATCTCTATTGGAGGTACAACGTAATAACCGTATATTGAATATATCAGAGCCAGGCCAAAATGTTTAAATGCGGCCCTCGATCATTTTGCCTCCGATCATTGCGGCCCCAGCTCCATTTGAGTTTGAGACCCCTGATATAATCAATAATGTGTTTTATAAAGTCCATACAAATATAACCCTGTAAATAACATGAGATGTAAAAATTAACTCTAAAAATGCAACTTTAAAAATCTGATATTTTTCCTTTTATCATTTGACTTTCCTTATAAAACCAAACTTTCTTTTGCTTCAGTGTTTTTACTACAACGTGAAGGTTTAAAACTACACTTCCATTAAACCTGAGTCCACGAGGTCCAGCTGAGTCTGGTCTGGTCCTGAACCTGACTCAGGATCTCACAGAGACACTTTTAAAACTATAGAGACAAATTAACACTTCATCAGTGTAAAATGGTTTCTATTTTAACGGTGAACATTTGGACAAAAGACAAATGAAACCTGAGTGTTTGTGAGGACAACGGCGGCTGATTAAAGAGTCGCCCCCTGCTGGTCTAACACCCGCCCCCCCCTTCACACACACACACACCTGCAGCAGCACTTCTAATCAGCTCGTCAGAATCACAGCCTTTGTTGTGTCCAGTTCTATTTGTGAATGTTGTTTTCAAGAAAATCCAAAAACTGAGAAAGAAGTGTGTTATTATAATTTAAAAAAATATAATAATAAAAGGCACAAAAAAAGAAAAGAAAATCTTAAAAAGGTATTTCTGCTCAACTAAAAATGTGACGAGTTCTGCACTGTCCAGGTCTGGTCCAGTCCATCTAGTCCTGCTTTAGTCCTGTTTTAGTCCAGGTCTAGTCCAGTCCTGGTCTAGTCCAGTCCTTTAGTCCTGTTTTTAGTCCAGCCTGTAGTTTAGTCCAGGTCTGGTCCAGCTTTAGTCCTGTTTTAGTCCAGGTCTGGTCCAGCTTTAGTCCTGTTTTTCTAGTCCAGGTCTAGTCCAGGTCTGGTCCAGCTTTAGTCCTGTTTTAGTCCAGGTCTGGTCCAGCTTTAGTCCTGTTTTAGTCCAGGTCTAGTCCAGGTCTGGTCCAGCTTTCCAGTCCTGTTTTAGTCCAGGTCTGGTCCTTTAGTCCTTTAGTCCTGTTTTAGTCCTGCTTTTCAATCAATCAATCAATCAATCAATCAATCAATCAATCAATCAATCCTTTATTGTCCCTTAACAGGGAAATTCGGTGTGCAGTGGCAACACAAATAACAAACAACAACAAAAAACATAGAAACATTAAAAGGCAAAGTGGGAGCACAACTCTTATAGAAAAGTCCCATAAGTCATAAATTACAACATCCACCTTAAAAGTTTAAAACCCAAGGACCTTATCAAATAAAAAAAACTAAACATTATTAAGAGCACTAACTGCACAAGGAATAAAATATTGCTTAAATCGCTTTGTTTTGGCCCTAGGAAGCCTGAACCTCTTCTTTGAGGGCAACATCACAAACTCCTCCTTCAGAGGATGGTCAGTGCTGGACAAAATAGACCGAGCTTTTTGCAGCAACTGTTTCTCAGACATGTTTGTGAGGCTGAGCTGCTCTGACCCAATAATTTGCTGGCCTCTTTTACAATTCTACACAAACTGTTTTTGTTTTGCACTGAAAGGTTACCATAAAAAGAAACAAGACAAAAAGATAAAATTGATTCTATAAAAGATCTGTAAAACAGAACCATGAGTGTCTTGTCAACATTGAAGAGTCTTAGTTTCCGTAAAAAATACAATCTTTGTGACCCTTTTTTGCAAAGCTGAGATGTATTTTGGTCATGGTTGAGTTTGTTATCAACAAAAGTCCCCAAATATTTGTAAGACTCAACCAGCTCCACTGCTGTGCCTTTTATTGTTGTTGGTTGAAATGGCAATGGAGATGATTTCCTGAAGTCAATTGCCATTTCCTTTGTTTTTTTCACATTGAGCTTCAGATAATGAGAGTCACACCACTCCACAAAGTCTGTGACGACAGGGCCATGACCGTTCTCTCCGTCCTGTAATAAGCTGACCAACACAGTGTCATCCGCGAACTTAAGTAGATGTCTCTCTGAATACTGGCTCCTGCAATAATTTGTATAAAGAATGTACAAGAAGGGAGAAAGGACGCACCCTTGTGGTGATCCAGTGGACGACATCTTTTTTTCAGAAAGCACACCATTGACTCTAACTGATTGGAGTCTGCAGGACAAAAAGTTCATGAGCCACTTGACCAGACTAGTATTTAAATTGAAGTCCATCAGCAGTTTCTGGCACAACACATGTGGCTGAATGGTGTTAAATGCTGACGAAAAATCAACAAACAAAAGTCTTGCATGAGTTTTTGTCCCCTCAAGATGCTGATACAGGAAATGGTACAGTGTGGTGGTGGCATCCTCTACTCCTCTGCCACACCGATAAGCAACTGAAGAGGGTCCAACTTCTCCTGTACCTCATTGGTCAGAAATTGTTTGACCAGACGCTCAAAACATTTCATTACTAATGACGTGAGGGCGACGGGCCTATAGTCATTTAGTGAAGTTGGGGTTTTCACCTGGCCAGTGGAACAACCACTGACTCTTTCCAAAGTGAAGGAATCTTGTTCCACCTGAGGGATTCATTAAAAATTAAAAAAATTAAACATCACACAATTGATCTGAAACCACTTTCAACATTTTGCCAGAAATCAAATCAGGTCCTGGGCTTTTCCTTGTATTGCACTTGGTAAACACAGATTTAACATCAGAGGCATTGATCAAAGAGGTTTGTGTCGCTGTCAACTAATCCCTCTAGAAGATTTCTCTGTTCATTGAAAAGTTAAACTCATGGTCAAAACGCAAAAAGAAATCATTTAGTGCATTTGCCATATCTACATTTCCATTAAACATCTACACAAATTGCCTTATTGCGACTTTTGTCTTGGCCAGTCATTGTTCTATGCCACTCACACAGCTTTCAAGTCATTACTATGAAATTTGTCCTCAATTTTATTTTTATACTTTAGTTTAGCTTAGCTATCACACGTTTTGTCTCTTGTTTGCCTCCCACATGTCTCTAGCACTGCCACTCAAAAGGCCCTCATGCTTTTATGCAAAACCTCTTTAGTTGCTTCATTATCCAAGGTTTATCATTTGTAAATAAACTTGACTGCCTTGTGGGAATGATAGAGTTTTTAGTAGTTAATATAAGCTGTTACCACCTCAGTTTTTTCATCCAAGTCAGGAGAATCAAAGACATGCCAGTCTGTACATTCAAGAGCACCTTTAAGTTCATCTATGGCATCATCGGTCCACACTTCTATCCGTCTAGTGGTTACTTTGCCACTTTTCAGAGGGGCCTATACGTTGGGCTCAAAAGTATGGTTTTGTGATCAGAAGAGCCAAGAGGGGGCAGCACTACTGACTTATAGGCACCCTTAATAGAGCCATAACACAAATCTATGGTCTTACCAGTCTGGTAGGACAAGATACATACTGATAAAAATTTGCCATAGATTTTAAATCACAATGATTAAAATCCCCAAGTATAAAACAAGGTGCATCAGGGCAAAGTGACTGAAGCTTGTTAGTCACATTGTGGATAAGATTTACTGCATTCTTAGCATTGGCTTTAGGGTGTATGTAGACAAGAGTTTATAATATTTGGGGAAATTCCCGGGGAGATAGAAAGGACGCACAGCAACTGATAGCATCTCAATATCTTGTGTGCACACGTGGGATTTCCCAGTGACGGCAGGATCCCTGTCCAAGCGGACTGGCGTGCCAAAGCCTGGTAGAGAGAAGTCCGACTGAGGATCCGCCGACGTTAGCCAGGTTTCGGTGAATGCGAGTATGCAAGCGTCTCTAAAGTTTTCCAAATGCAGGACATTTGCCTGCAATTCATCCATTTTATTCCTCATGGACTGAGCGTTGCAAAGAATCATTGAGGGAGTGGTATGCGGCGGAGTCTGAGCCGCTTCAGCCTACGCCTGACTCCTCCCCGTTTTCCACGTTTCCGTCTCGATTTGGCCTTTTCTTTCAAGTTTTGAGAGAAATCTCGTGGATTACGAAAGATGCCGCTATGGAGCGGTCCTCCGCTTGTATGTTTATGTCTTTTAGCGGCCGTTCAAAGTGCATCAAATTAACAAAAAGTCCCGGGAGTACTGGATCCTGTCGGCACTCTCCTGGCGTGTATCGTCGAACACTGTGATACCGCGATCAATGTCCATACTATCATCAAAAACAGATTAACCTCCATTTGGACCACGGGCTCATTCAAAAGCTGCCAACAGNTGTTCCAGGTCTATCCCAGTAGTCTGTAATGTTTGTCCTGCCTATCCTGTGTCTCTAGTTACCAGGTCTAGGTCCTGCTTTTAGTCCTTTTTAGATTCCAGGTCTGGTCCAGCTTAGGTCCTGTTTAGGTCCAGGTCTGGTCCAGCTTTAGTCCCCGTTAGTCCAGTCTAGTCCAGGTCTTGGTCCAGCTTTAGTCCTGTTTTAGTCCAGTCTGTCCAGCTTTAGTCCTGTTTTAGTCCGTCTAGTCCCAGGTCTGGTCCAGCTTTAGTCCTGTTTAGTCCAGGTCTGCCAGCTTAGCTTGTTTAGTCCTGCTTAATCATATCAATCAATCAATCAATCAATCAATCAATCCTTTATTGTCCCTTAACAGGGAAATTCGGTGTGCAGTGGCAACACAAATAACAAACAACAACAAAAAACATAGAAACATTAAAAGGCAAAGTGGGAGCACAACTCTTATAGAAAAGTCCCATAAGTCATAAATTACAACATCCACCTTAAAAGTTTAAAACCCAAGGACCTTATCAAATAAAAAAAACTAAACATTATTAAGAGCACTAACTGCACAAGGAATAAAATATTGCTTAAATCGCTTTGTTTTGGCCCTAGGAAGCCTGAACCTCTTCTTTGAGGGCAACATCACAAACTCCTCCTTCAGAGGATGGTCAGTGCTGGACAAAATAGACCGAGCTTTTTGCAGCAACTGTTTCTCAGACATGTTTGTGAGGCTGAGCTGCTCTGACCCAATAATTTTGCTGGCCTCTTTACAATTCTACACAAACTGTTTTTGTTTTGCACTGAAAGGTTACCATAAAAAGAAACAAGACAAAAAGATAAAATTGATTCTATAAAAGATCTGTAAAACAGAACCATGAGTGTCTTGTCAACATTGAAGAGTCTTAGTTTCCGTAAAAAATACAATCTTTGTGACCCTTTTTTGCAAAGCTGAGATGTATTTTGGTCATGGTTGAGTTTGTTATCAACAAAAGTCCCAAATATTTGTAAGACTCAACCAGCTCCACTGCTGTGCCTTTTATTGTTGTTGGTTGAAATGGCAATGGAGATGATTTCCTGAAGTCAATTGCCATTTCCTTTGTTTTTTTTCACATTGAGCTTCAGATAATGAGAGTCACACCACTCCACAAAGTCTGTGACGACAGGGCCATGACCGTTCTCTCCGTCCTGTAATAAGCTGACCAACACAGTGTCATCCGCGAACTTAAGTAGATGTCTCTCTGAATACTGGCTCCTGCAATAATTTGTATAAAGAATGTACAAGAAGGGAGAAAGGACGCACCCTTGTGGTGATCCAGTGGACGACATCTTTTTTTCAGAAAGCACACCATTGACTCTAACTGATTGGAGTCTGCAGGACAAAAAGTTCATGAGCCACTTGACCAGACTAGTATTTAAATTGAAGTCCATCAGCAGTTTCTGGCACAACACATGTGGCTGAATGGTGTTAAATGCTGCACTGTAAAACCTGGAAGGGTATATTAACAGTAAAATACAGGCAAACTAGCTGCCTGTATTTTACTGTTATTAAACATACAGCATTATACTGTTATAACAGAAACAGTATAGAAAGATATATTAACAGTAAATTACAGGCAAACTAGCTGCCTGTAATTTACTGTTATTTAACATACAGTGTGTTACTGTAGAAACAGCTACAGTATTTTACCGTAACAGTATACAGTATGCTACAGTATGTGCTTATACGGTAATTTACAGTAATAAATTAAATTAACAGCAGTTTGCCGTTTATGCATTTTTCAGGAAAATACTGTTTATTTACCATATCAAAATGTAAATTTACAGTGTAACTACTGTTTTCAGTCCAAAGAGCCAAAAAGGTCTCTAAAATAATAAAAGCACACAAAGGTTAGATTTTTTAAATGTAACTTATTTAAAAACGACAGAAACAATTTGTGTTTGTTTTTAAAAGAAAGACATTAGGGAAATAAAAAGTTTTAGAACTCTCTTAATTTTGTCTCACATTTTTTATGACATTTTGTTAACATCAATGCATCATGCATAATGTGGCCTAAAAACAAGCCTAAAAATACAATAAAAGAGAACAAGAGATGGTGGTTTGAGATGGCACATCTAGCCATCTCAAATGGTGGCCAGATGACTAAGAGGACATTAAAAATGGCAAAATGAAGCAGTTACAGTTACACAATGCTGAAAGAAACTCCCATCTGAAGTGAGTGAGTTTTTTCATTTGAGTAAAGACATGAGCTTTTACTCTGCTTTGCTTTGGCATTACCAACCTGTAGCAGCTTTAATATTCAAAATATATGTATTGCATTGTAAAAGTATTTTTTAGGTTCCTAATTGTGTGCACTACGTAATAGCTAATGTTTTAAATTGACCCCCAATTGTATTTCCTACAAGAAAATAGCTCCCCTGTTTTTGTGTATTAAAGGTAGATCTCCAGGGTTAAAAATATTAAGTCAAAACAGGGGTGGTTACGGTACACAGACTGAACCCTAAAGAGAGGGTACAAAATGTACCCCAGGGAACAAATTTGTACCTTTTACAATGGTACAATAATGTACCTTTGGGAAATGGTACAAATTTGTCTCTTTAGGGTACTGCCCCAGCGACGAGCCCATTGTACCTTTAGGGTGGCAAATTTTTACAAATCCAAAGTAGGTTCACATATTCACATTTCTTACCTTTATTTCACTTAGGTCAAAAATATTACAAATAATACGAAGAGTTACCAAGATTGATTGTCCTTAAATCAGATGAAATATGTTTTCATACAGTTCATCTTCACATGGCTGTAGGAGTCCATTCAGGTCTCAGTCCTTGTGTCTTTTTAGTGTCCACTTCCGCTCATGGTGCAGATCCACACAGTCCAAGGTCAAAATTGATAAACACTGATGGTAGAGTTGGTCTTCCAGTCCAGATCTCCTGAAACTATGATGGGCAGGGACACAGCTCATCAGACTGAAAAAATACAAGAGGAAAAGCAGACTTGTTAAAATCAATTCGTGTGACGTGAGTTCAGACAACCGCATAACTTTGTACATCAACATTGCAAAGTGGACTAAAAAGTTAGTAGTGTTTATTTATTTATTTTGTATTCAACACGGATCAAATTAGATTAAAAATGCTACTATAGTTAAAATTGTATTGAATTAAAACTGACATGTATAGTAACCCCTGGATGAAAGAGGATTATGTAGATCAGTTTGCAGGACATAACAGATGTCAGTGGCTCAGGCTCGTCCAGATTGATTAGTAAAGTTAAAAAGGAGTAAGGAAAGGAAGTTGCCAAATAAAGAGTTAACATATTAAACTGACAAATCTCTCATTCAGACAAACTATTAAATTAGCATGTTTTCAGGCCTGAAATTCCAATCTACAAGATCCTCTCAAAATATGGGAAATATCATACCTGAACCACAGCAACAAGTTGGTCAGTCGTCTCTCTGAATGTTTGTGGCTGCAGCAGAATCAGTGCATCTTGGACTCCATCATCTGTGACATTGAAATAATAGATATAATATAATCTAAATAAAATATAACTAAAACACTTAGGCACTCAAAAAGATTAAACATATAGTATATATATTATTTTTTCTTTTTGAGTGTGGTACACATAACACACTTTAGGAATGTTTTTATCTAGAGGTCTACGTCTTACCTTTTTTACCTTTGGTGCCAGTTCGTCCTGCGTTTGAGTTCTGGACTTGTGATTAAACTGTGGACAAGAAAAAGACACTGTGACATGTGCAATAGACTAGTCACTTCCTTTCCAAACTAACATCTAAGCTTTTGCTCACATGCAAAATAGTTCAGGCTAATCGAGGAGCAAAAACCTCACACACACACACAAATTGATAAATTTGATATATTGAATATATTTACGAGAAATGTGAACTGAATGCGATAACACATAGATTTAATAAGTTTATCCTTGCAATGCACATGGATTGAAAAATGAGGCCCAAAGTGTAGAATACCTTTATAGTAAATACATGTTTCACTTACATGGTTAAACTTTGGGACAGAAGCTTGTGTTGAGGTGGTTCATCTGGAGCTCAGGGCTGTGGACACTTCAGTCTCATGAAGATTCTGCTGATGGATAACAGATCTCAGTCAGTGTTTCAGAAGAAACTCATCTCAGGCAACAGCAAGCAAAAAGTGCTTGCCTATGTATTGTGGCTAGATGACACGTTTTATTGTGTGAGTGTGCATGTGTGTGTTACCATATTTAATGTGGTTTTGTAGAAAAAGCTAAACCTCATCAGTTTGCAACTGTTTTAAAACCATTGGGAAAGTACTTAGTAGGTATATAATAAATTATGTGCTATATAATAAACTGCAGTGTAAATAGATATACAGTATAACAATGCACTTAATTACTCATGACAAATGATATCCCACGATGTCATCAGGTCTAAAACTTAATTTCTTAAAAAGGACTGTGGACTGTCAGTCAGCTGGAGATTCTTCTGTGAGAAAAAATAGAGATGTTAGTCAAACAGCCTGCAGGAAATACTGAGAAACCAGCTTTGCTATAGAGGGATTTTCGGTCGACGTCACTCTCCGCCCTACTGCGCGTGCGTCATGCAGAAAGAGCTCATCTCTGTTTGTTTACATTGGGAAACTTGTTAGAATTAAACAATGAAACAGGACGACAGCAGCTGCTTTCATCAGGTATGAACCAGTCCGATAGACATCTGTCCCCTAAAGCTTGAGACAGTGTTTTTCTCGCCGTTTTTCTCACTTACCTAAATGTAACTTTTAAGGGTCGTAGGATCAAGATTCATCCATAAATGTTAACTTAGCAGCATAACTTTTGTTTTCGCAAAGTGATAAACTCTTGACGTTAGCTGATAGCGGAGCTTTTTTGACTTGTTTCCACTGTTTGTGTCTATGTGCGGAGGCTCTTTCTACAGGCATCGCCCGTGTTGAGAAACAAAAAATCCCTCTATAGTAAGGTGAGTAGAGTAGCCAAACCTAAAGTTACTTCCAAATACTGGAAGTGAATGTAATTGGAAAGGAAAAATGTAAAAAATAAAATAAAAAGCTGAATACCTGTAATACACATGAATGTATTTGTAAAACAAATTTGAGTTAATAAATTATGTCTATTGTGCAAGAAAAAAAAAATCTGTTAAAATTGTCAACATGGAAGCATATCTCAATTGAAAATAGAAATAGGAATGTAATAAATGCAATTTGAGAAATAAAGCATATGTCTGATCCAAAATCTATTGCTGGGTTACTGGCAGGCGATAGAGTAACTGAGTATTACCAAACTCTGACAAGTAAAAGTGTTTGTACACTGCAATAATAGGGCAGTTCATCTTAAACATTTTTGTACAAATTCTGCCTTAAATTTGTAAGTTTTGATGATTTTTGCTGGTGACTACACCACAACAAAAACTCAATTTGAATTTCAGCTGGAGAGCTGCTAACATTTGTTTCAGCTGCTCTCCACTTCTTTTAAAAAGCATTGGTCTGTAGAATAATGTGATGTCAGATCTATTGGCCTAAACAACAATACCTGAGGATAATCTTCTCAGGAGCAGTGGACACAGCAGTTAGGGACACATCTCCAAATGCTCTGTGAGGTTTGGTCAGGTCTGCAGCTAGACTCCATCACACATGTTATTGGTGGATAAACTGGAGAACCTGGAAGAAACCCACACAGACATGAAGAGAAACATCCAAACTCCACACAAGAGTTGAACCCACAACCTTCTTGCTGAGAGGCAAGAGTATTAGCCACTGCTGTGACATCCATTTTAGTTTTATATTTTCAATTTTTGTTTTTATATTACAAAAGAGAAATGTACAGCTTTTGTGGCAAAATAGTAAACGTTCCACATACTTTGAGGAGTCAGAACAGGTATTGTGGTTTTACATTTTCAAATAAGAAGAAGGTCCATCTCAGAGCCCACTAAGAAACACAAAGTAATGAGTTACCTGATGCTTTGGTGCTGAATTCTTCATCCATTTTGACCATAGCAGATTCTGCTCTTGTCCACTCTATGAAAACATCATCATTTGTCAACATCAATGAAAAGTCATTACAGTCTAGTTTAACATAAATATGTCGGGAAAAAAAAAAAAAAAAAGCATCTACAATAAGATACAGACAAGATCAAATAAAATACACTTAGGCAGCAACATATAAATTACACTAAAGATGTACATCTATACATTTCCTTCCACCTGTCCGGGGCTGAGTCTGGGGCAGAAGCAGAAGCAGTAATCTGAGAAGAGCTGCCCAAACCTTCCAGGCCGGTCCAGAGACAGTTCCTCCTGGTGGGTCGTGCCTGAAACATCTCACCAGGAGGCTTACAGAGATCTGAAACAGACGTACTATTGTTAGTAAAATATTCTGAATTAAATAATTACAGCTAATAACTTAAATTATGAGACAACATAAGACAACTGCAGACATTACAAACCTGGAACATCAGAGCTTCAGACCAATATTCACTTCAACAGTCACTTCAGGATTTCATATTATTTATCTGATTGTGGGGGGCAAAATGCCAGATTTTTATTTGTATTTAGTATTAAACTACACAATTTAACTTTTTGTACAGTACATGCAGTGTGATCAGTTTGAGGATGCCGACTGTAGCCTATTACAGCCTTTTTAAATTTGATATTTTAAAAGATTTTTATTTGGAAATTTGATTGAAAAATTTCAGTTACAATTTGTTTAGAATTATAATAAGTATGGTATGCCACCTGTAGTCTCTCATTGCTTCAACTCATTTATTATTGGCTATTGCATTATTAATAGCTTAACAGTAACAGTAAAGGTAATTCATTAATTCAGTTTTTGTCATTTCTGTGTGTGTATAAACAAACCCAGGCTCAGCTGTGAGGGGGCGGGGTCACTGCCACACAAAGGCACTACTGCCCTATGACTCCTAACTTTAACATATCAAAACTACAAAAATGAATAGCGAAGCAAAGGAAAATGCGCACATGGTCAAGTAATTGACCAAAATGATCACCGCTGCGCTTTCATTTACCCCCCAAGAGGACGCGATGGAGAATTCGTTTACACCCGGAGAGATCATTTTAAGGAGCCTGGCTCATGATGGAATATGATTTAAGAAGAGCGCACCGCGGAGTGGTTCATGTTGAAAGTCTGTCCCTGCGTCAAAGGTAAACTCACTCTCGCGCTGAGTTTCGCTTTTGTGGTCAAGAATGCGTCCGTGTGTGATCCAGAACACGTCTGTGTCCCGTCCTGCACACAATTCACATTTATGACTTATTAAATTGATCAGAAACTGTCAAACCAAGGCTTAATAAAGCCGCGTTTAACCAGAACCCCGCAGGTCTGAACCAGGTCTAAACCAGGACTGAGCCAAGTCTTAACCAGGTCTAAACCAGGTCTAAACCAGGACTGAGCCAGGACTTGACGAGAATTAAAGCGGGTCTGACGCATTATCTAACCACGACCATACCTGATCCAAGCCAGGTTAAAAACAGGTCTAAACCGGCGTCACGTAGCGAGACTTCTATCCGTCTTCCAGCGCGGGGTCCCTGAGCTCTCTTCCCCGGATGCCGCCTCCAGGGAGGAGTGTCTCGGGTTCCCCCGCGGGCTTTCCCGTGAAGCTTTTTTTACACTAAATATGTGTTTAATGCACAGAACTGTTGCTAATAAACATTGTTGTTAGGCACACATTACGTTAGAAATACGTCTCATTAGTTTTCGATTAGAAAATATTTTCACAAACCAACCGTTGGAAGTAACCGTTGGCATCGGCGACGCGAGGCACAACTTCTAGCCGCCCACGAGTGCTCGTCCTGCGGATACGGCCGGCGGGGCTCCCGGTGGAGACCCAGCTCCGGACTTTAGAGAAAAAAAGTTAAAATGACTCCGGATATGGCAATAATACCCACTATTTCTCGCCTCAAATGGTCTCAAAGTTTAGATTTGACTCTTATAAACAAAATATAGTAACTTTAAACTTACCCCGTAATGGCGGCGCCGCCGCATCTGGCGCGGCGCAAGGCCGCAGGACTGAGCTCGTCCTGCGGCTAGGGCCGGCCGAGGCTCCCGGTGGAGACCCAGCCTCCGGACCTTTAGTAGAAAAAAAGTTAAAATGACTCCGGATATGGCAATAATACCCACTATTTCTCGCCTCAAATGGTCTCAAAGTTTAGATTTGACTCTTATAAACAAAAATATAGTAACTTTAAACTTACCCCGTAATGGCGGCGCCGCCGCATCTGGCGCGGCGCAAGGCCGCAGGACTGAGCTCGTCCTGCGGCTAGGGCCGGCCGAGGCTCCCGGTGGAGACCCAGCCTCCGGACCTTTAGTAGAAAAAAAGTTAAAATGACTCCGGATATGGCAATAATACCCACTATTTCTCGCCTCAAATGGTCTCAAAGATTAGATTTGACTCTTATAAACAAAAATATAGCTAGTAACTTTTAACTTATCCCGCCGCTAATGCTAACAGGCTAATGCTAACGGGCCTCTTTTTAAACTTATATTTTGAACCTAAAGTGATATATTACAGCTCTCTGTCAGTTCTGGATATTTTGACAAAAATACAAAGATTATAATAAAGCTTAAATATCCCCTCTCAATACTTGCTGACTAGTTATTTGTTGCTGTAAAGCATTGTTAGCTACGTTAGCATTTTTCAAAGAGACCTCCAACATAATGCTACAGCTACAAATCTTTTAGTCACGAGAAACTAAGCACAATGCTGGTCAATTAAATCACTTCAGCTTGTTGTTTTTTTTGCAAAATTGTCCACACTTTTTCCTAAATGATGAGCAAGTGTGAGATTTTTCAAATCTAAACAAAAAAAATAAAACCTTACAATCGTTCAGTTGTAGAACAAACAAGCACTTCAGTATACATTTATCTTTTTAAAGATAAAATGTGAAATACCTTTTTGAAAAGCCTTTCTCCAGCAGCACACACAGCTTTTGCAGCACAGAAGACGCTTGTTGTGGGTGCGGTAGTCAATGGCACACATGTCACGTTTCTATTGGTCAAAAGTATTGTACCCCTTTATGAGCATTTACAGGTACAAAGATGTACCTTTTTATCAAGAGGTACATATATGTTCCATTTTAGTCGGAAAATGGTACAAATTTGCGTCTTAAGGCTCAAACAGAGACACATTGAGGGTACATTGCTAAAAATTGTACCTTAGACAACATTTATGTACCCTCTCCGTACCCCTATTTCTAACAGTGTATGATGTGAGAAAATATAAAACAAAAGTAATACTTACTCAAAGTATGTGATTTTTTCCCCAAGCTGCTGCCGTCCATGGAGTTTCCAACTTTTCCCGCACTTCTTCTCCTTCCCACAATTCTTTGCTGCTACCCGTAAAATTACAGTAAAACAAGAAGCCCCCTCATTTGAATGCTGTAAACAGTATATTACTGTATGAAAGCAATAGGTGTCTTGTTAAAAGTGCCAGACCCTTTTTTCACCCAAAATGCATTGCAATTTACTGTATAATACTGTATTGAGGGAAAACAGTAAAAAGCTGTTGAGATTTCAGTGTAATTTTACAGCAAAGGTTTACAGTGTGACGAAAAATCAACAAACAAAAGTCTTGCATGAGTTTTTGTCCCCTCAAGATGCTGATACAGGAAATGGTACAGTGTGGTGGTGGCATCCTCTACTCCTCTGCCACACCGATAAGCAAACTGAAGAGGGTCCAACTTCTCCTGTACCTCATTGGTCAGAAATTGTTTGACCAGACGCTCAAAACATTTCATTACTAATGACGTGAGGGCGACGGGCCTATAGTCATTTAGTGAAGTTGGGGTTTTCACCTCGGCCAGTGGAACAACCACTGACTCTTTCCAAAGTGAAGGAATCTTGTTCCACCTGAGGGATTCATTAAAAATTAAAAAAATTAAACATCACACAATTGATCTGAACACACTTTCAACATTTTGCCAGAAATCAAATCAGGTCCTGGGCTTTTCCTTGTATTGCACTTGGTAAACACAGATTTAACATCAGAGGCATTGATCAAAAGAGGGTTTGTGTCGCTGTCAACTAATCCCTCTAGAAGATTTCTCTGTTCATTTGAAAAGTTAAACTCATGGTCAAAACGCAAAAAGAAATCATTTAGTGCATTTGCCATATCTACATTTCCATTAAAACCATCTACACAAATTGCCTTATTGCGACTTTTGTCTTGGCCTGTCATTGTTCTCATGCCACTCCACACAGCTTTCAAGTCATTACTATGAAATTTGTCCTCAATTTTATTTTTATACTTTAGTTTAGCTTTAGCTATCACACGTTTTGTCTCTTGTTTGCCTCCCACATGTCTCTAGCACTGCCACTCAAAAGGGCCTCATGCTTTTTATGCAAAACCTCTTTAGTTGCTCCATTTATCCAAGGTTTATCATTTGTAAATAACTTGACTGCCTTTGTGGGAATGATAGAGTCTTTTAGGTAGTTAATATAAGCTGTTACCACCTCAGTTTTTTCATCCAAGTCAGGAGAATCAAAGACATGCCAGTCTGTACATTCAAGAGCACCTTTAAGTTCATCTATGGCATCATCGGTCCACACTTCTATCCGTCTAGTGGTTACTTTGCCACTTTTCAAGAGGGACCTATACGTTGGGCTCAAAAGTATGGTTTTGTGATCAGAAGAGCCAAGAGGGGGCAGCACTACTGACTTATAGGCACCCTTAATAGAGCCATAACACAAATCTATGGTCTTACGCAGTCTGGTAGGACAAGATACATACTGATACAAATTTGCCATAGATTTTAAATCACAATGATTAAAATTCCCAAGTATAAAACAAGGTGCATCAGGGCAAAGTGACTGAAGCTTGTTAGTCACATTGTGGATAAGATTTACTGCATTCTTAGCATTGGCTTTAGGGTGTATGTAGACAAGAGTTATAAATATTTGGGGAAATTCCCGGGGGAGATAGAAAGGACGCACAGCAACTGATAGCATCTCAATATCTTGTGTGCACACGTGGGATTTCCCAGTGACGGCAGGATCCCTGTCCAAGCGGACTGGCGTGCCAAAGCCTGGTAGAGAGAAGTCCGACTGAGGATCCGCCGACGTTAGCCAGGTTTCGGTGAATGCGAGTATGCAAGCGTCCCTAAAGTTTTCCAAATGCAGGACATTTGCCTGCAATTCATCCATTTTATTCCTCATGGACTGAGCGTTGCAAAGAATCATTGAGGGGAGTGGTATGCGGCGGAGTCTGAGCCGCTTCAGCCTACGCCTGACTCCTCCCCGTTTTTCCACGTTTCCGTCTCGATTTGGCCTTTTCTTTCAAGTTTTGAGAGAAATCTCGTGGATTACGAAAGATGCCCGCTATGGAGCGGTCCTCCGCTTGTATGTTTATGTCTTTTAGCGGCCGTTCAAAGTGCATCAAATTAACCAAAAAGTCCCGGAGTACTGGATCCTGTCGGCACTCTCCTGGCGTGTATCGGTCGAACACTGTGATACCGCGATCAATGTCCATACTATCATCAAACAGATTAACTCCATTTGGACCACGGCTCATCAAAAGCACAAGGAATAGGGAAAACTTTTTATACAGTTGTAAAAACCACTGTTGTCTTTAGACAATTTAACATACAATCTTAGCCACTGCTTGTCGCCACACGCGCAGCGCCCACCAGCCTCCTCCTAAAGTCCTTAGTCCTGTTTTAGTCCTGTTTTAGTCCTGTTTTAGTCCAGGTCTGGTCCAGCTTTAGTCCTGTTTTAGTCCAGGTCTAGTCCAGGTCTGGTCCAGCTTTAGTCCTGTTTTAGTCCAGGTCTAGTCCAGGTCTGTCCAGCTTTAGTCTGTTTTAGTCCAGGTCTAGTCCAGCTTTAGTCCTGTTTTAGTCCAGGTCTAGTCCAGGTCTGGTCCAGCTTTAGTCCTGTTTTAGTCCAGGTCTGGTCCAGCTTTAGTCCTGTTTTAGTCCAGGTCTGGTCCAGCTTTAGTCCTGTTTTAGTCCAGGTCTAGTCCAGGTCTGGTCCAGCTTTAGTCCTGTTTAGTCCAGGTCTGGTCCAGCTTTAGTCCTGTTTTAGTCCAGGTCTGGTCCAGCTTTAGTCCTGTTTTAGTCCAGGTCTGTCAGCTTTAGTTTTTTAGTCCAGTCTAGTCAGTCTGGTCCAGCTTTGTCTGTTTTAGTCCAGGTCTAGTCCAGGTCTGTCCAGCTTATCCTGTTTTAGTCCAGGTTGTCCACTTACTTTAGTCGTTAGTCCAGGTCTGGTCCAGCTTTAGTCCTGTTTTAGTCCAGGTCTAGTCCAGGTCTGGTCCAGCTTTAGTCCTGTTTTAGTCCAGGTCTGGTCCCAGCTTAGTCCTGTTTTAGTCCAGGTCTGGTCCAGCTTTAGTCCTGTTTTAGTCCAGGTCTAGTCCAGGTCTGGTCCAGCTTTAGTCCTGTTTTAGTCCAGGTCTGGTCCAGTCTGTCTGTTTAGTCCAGGTCTAGTCCAGGTCTGGTCCAGCTTTAGTCCTGTTTAGTCCAGGTCTGGTCCAGCTTTAGTCCTGTTTTAGTCCAGGTCTGGTCCAGCTTTAGTCCTGTTTTAGTCCAGGTCTAGTCCAGGTCTGGTCCAGCTTTAGTCCTGTTTAGTCCAGGTCTGTCAGCTTTAGTCCTGTTTTAGTCAGGTCTGGTCAGCTTTAGTCCTGTTTTTAGTCCAGGTCTGGTCCAGCTTTAGTCCTGTTTTAGTCCAGGTCTGGTCCAGCTTTAGTCCTGTTTTAGTCCAGGTCTATTTTTTAGTCCAGGTCTGGTCCAGCTTTAGTCCTGTTTTAGTCCAGTCTGGTCCAGCTTTAGTCCTGTTTTAGTCCAGGTCTAGTCCAGGTCTGGTCCAGCTTTAGTCCTGTTTTAGTCCAGGTCTGGTCCAGCTTTAGTCCTGTTTTAGTCCAGGTCTAGTCCAGGTCTGGTCCAGCTTTAGTCCTGTTTTAGTCCAGGTCTGGTCCAGCTTTAGTCCTGTTTTAGTCCAGGTCTAGTCCAGGTCTGGTCCAGCTTTAGTCTGTTTTAGTCCAGGTCTGGTCCAGCTTTAGTCCTGTTTTAGTCCAGGTCTAGTCCAGGTCTGGTCCAGCTTTAGTCCTGTTTTAGTCCAGGTCTGGTCCAGCTTTAGTCCTGTTTTAGTCCAGGTCTAGTCCAGGTCTGGTCCAGCTTTAGTCCTGTTTTAGTCCAGGTCTGGTCCAGCTTTAGTCCTGTTTTAGTCCAGGTCTAGTCCAGGTCTGGTCCAGCTTTTTTTAGTCCTGTTTTAGTCCGTTAGTCCAGGTCTGGTCCAGCTTTAGTCCTGTTTTATCCAGGTCTAGTCCAGGTCTGGTCCAGCTTTAGTCCTGTTTTAGTCCAGGTCTGGTCCAGCTTTAGTCCTGTTTTAGTCCAGGTCTGGTCCAGCTTTAGTCCTGTTTTAGTCCAGGTCTAGTCCAGTCTGGTCCAGCTTTAGTCCTGTTTTAGTCCAGGTCTGGTCCAGCTTTAGTCCTGTTTTAGTCCAGGTCTAGTCCAGGTCTGGTCCAGCTTTAGTCCTGTTTTAGTCCAGGTCTGGTCCAGCTTTAGTCCTGTTTTAGTCCAGGTCTGGTCCAGCTTTAGTCCTGTTTTAGTCCAGGTCTGGTCCAGCTTTAGTCCTGTTTAGTCCAGGTCTGGTCCAGCTTTAGTCCTGTTTTAGTCCAGGTCTGGTCCAGCTTTAGTCCTGTTTTAGTCCAGGTCTAGTCCAGGTCTGGTCCAGCTTTAGTCCTGTTTTAGTCCAGGTCTGGTCCAGCTTTAGTCCTGTTTTAGTCCAGGTCTGGTCCAGCTTTAGTCCTGTTTTAGTCCAGGTCTTTTTTTTTTTAGTCCAGGTCTGGTCCAGCTTTAGTCCTGTTTTAGTCCAGGTCTGGTCCAGCTTTAGTCCTGTTTTAGTCCAGGTCTAGTCCAGGTCTGGTCCAGCTTTAGTCCTGTTTTAGTCCAGGTCTGGTCCAGGTTCTGGGTGATAATAAGCAGAAACAGAAGCAGAAGTGACTTTTTCACACTCTTGTCGTTCACATTAACGTGACTCAACTCCAGAGACTATAATTTAAGACTTTCGGCTTCAGATCCCAGGTCACTTAGCAACAGTTTTTACACATTTTACAAAAGAGAGGACGAGAAAGGAAGTTAAGTGAAGGTGAAAGAGGTGAAGGAAAGAGCAACAGAGAGAGAGAGAGAGGGAGGAGAGAGAGGGAAGAGAGAAGGAGGGAGGAGAGAGAGAGAGAGAGAGAGAAGAGAGACTTGACTTTTAACCTTACATTTATTATGCAACAATAACTTCATAAAATTCACCCCCCGGGCTGTCACAAGTCTCTTTAAAAGCAGTTCAGGGTCCGTGCATCCTGAGCCCGTCACTTTGTTCCTCCTGGTGAGCCACAGGCTTAACTTGGTCTGACCCAAGATAAAATTAGTCAGTTCCACATTCCTGCGTTGGACCACCTTGGCCCAAACACAAACAGCTCTGGAGTCAGTCTATGGCCCAAGGTGTCCAACCATTTCTCCAACAAGCGGAAAAGGGGAGTGAGCCGTGGGCAGGACAGCCACAGATGTTCCAGTGTCTCCTCCTGTTGACAGAAGACACAGCGGCTGTCCGATCTCGGGTCAAAGTGGGCCACATGTCTGTTTGTGGTCACAGCCCGTGCACCACCCTCCACTGGAGATCCGCACAGCATTTCTCTACAAGGACCTCCAGCTGCCTCGCGGAGAAGAACCTGGGACCAACACGCCTGACCACCTGGACTCAGGGACGTTAGGAGAAGAACCTGGGACCAACACGCCTGACCACCTGACCACCTGGACTCAGGAGAAGAACCTGGGGCCAACACGCCTGACCACCTGGACTCAGGGACACCAGCTAGCTCCGACCTGTGGCGGACTTGATGGTCACAGTGTAGAGGGCTTTTGAGGATGTGGTTTCCAGGGTTTGGAGGACTGGTGTGGAGAACGACAGGATGCTCCCAGGAACGCTCGACTGTCCCCTAAAGGCTGGATGGACAGCGGTGGAAAAGGAGGGCAACGGGCAGAAGAACACTGGCCATAGAGTTCAACAGTCACTCTAAAACGAGATGGAAGTCCACGCTTAACCTCCTCTAGCAGCCTGTCCAGCACACGTTCAGAGAGCGAGAGAGAGAGAGGGAGGTGAAGGGGAGAGAGAGAGAGAGAGAGAGAGAGAGAGAGAGATGAAGGAGAGAGAGAGAGAGGGAGAGAGAGAGATGAAGAAGAGAGAGAGAGAGGGAGAGAGAGATGAAAGAGAGAGAGAGGGAGAGAGAGAAGGAGAGAGGAAGGAGAGAGAAGAGATGGAGAGAGAGAGAGAGAGAGATGGAGATAGAGAGGAGAGAGAGATGAAGGAGAAGAGAGAGAAGAGAGAGAGAGATGAAGGAGAGAGAGAGAGGGAGAGAGAGAAATGAAGGAGATAGAGAGAGAAGAGAGAGAGAGAGAGATGAAGGAGAGAGAAAGAGGGAAGTGAGAGCAGACATGAGGAGATGAGACTTTCACAGGTGCAACACGTGTCTAGCAGGCTGGGGTTTGCGTGGCGACCTCTAGGCAGCGTAAGGGCCTTAAAAGCCCCTCTATCTTAGCGTTCGACCTCTGACCCACAAACGTTCGACCTCTGACCCACAAACTGCAGCCTTCCGGTCGGCTTCTCCGCGCCTCCCTCCGCTAAAATGCCAGGTTAATTGGACGCTGCTCTGTCGTCCGAGAGGCACGTTCAGCTGTCTTCCTGGTTATTTTTAATCTCACAGCCGAACCTAAACTTACTTTACAGGTGACCAAAGCAGCAGGAACACGAGGGAACCAATTACCACCTTGCCTTTTTGTTCTCACCTCTTTTTTTTTTTCCTTGCTTGTAAGATGTTGACTGTTTCTAAACTGTGTCTGAGACTGAGAGGAGACGTGGTCCTGATGCATCGCGGTCACTACAGTGGACAGTAGGGTGACCAGATGAGATTGTTCAAAATTCGGGACGCTGATGTTTTATTTATTTTTTTTTTGGGGGGGGGGGGGGTCTGAATGGGGAGGAGGGGAGAGGAGCGCGCTCAGCTCTGTGAGTGACAAGTCTAGATGCTTGCATCATTCGCAGCACATAGTGCTGAAACAGAAACCTTATAACGTCTATAACTTCTGACAAAATACTAATGTTCCTCACACTAGGAGGCATTGAACAGTCTTTAATTCGTGTCAATCCGTCTCATATTGGCTGAATAAACCAAAAAACACCTGATGAACTAATAGATCTGCAGATTCAATCAGAAAATTACCACGAAACACATTTCTGTTAAGCAGGCTACTTTTAGAAACCTGTATATGACTTTAGTTTCTGTCGAGAGAGTCCAAGGCGAAGTGGGAAGTCAACTGTGCGCGGAAGGAGCGCGTACGGGCCAAACATTACACACGAGGATTTTGGAGAAGATGGCAAGCAAAATGCCTCGCGCAGGCAGCCAGGCTCCAGGGACCAAACACACCGCACCGCACGAGGATTTGGGGGCGGAACGAGAAACATATATGACCAACTTTTGCCTAAGTGGAGTTGTTCTATGAGCTGTGATCTGCTGTTGACTTACTCACAGAGACACAGAGGCAGCAGCTGCAGCCGCTTCGCTCTGCGCTCCCGGTGTGTTATCACTACACTTTCCGCCAGGCATCCTGCACGCCAAAGTTCCGAGCAGGGCCGGCCCTGGCCTTCAGGGGGCCCTATGCAGAATTTGACTTTGGGGCCCTTGCCACTTCAGCGGCACATTGCAAAACATACCCTGCCCTCATCACGTAGCCCATAGAGGGCTACGCACATACTCATAGAGCTACAGTTACATTAGGTAACTAAGATTTTCAATGTGTGCAGCCTGTGTTACTGCTGATTTGTAGAGAAGCGCTGGCTATATAGCCAGAGGCGGGGTCTGGGGCCCTCCCCAGGAGATTTTGACTAAATTAGATGTAATTTCCTGCAATTTGGACTATGTTTAGGTAACAATATCTTATTTTTCAGCAGTTTATCTTAAAAAAACAAAACAAAAAAACAGTTGTTTATTGCATAACCAATAGCCTTTAAACTTGTGGAAATAGGTCCATTGGGGTCAGTGATTCTCTCAGCAGAGAGACTTGTTAGAGACTGAGACTGCAGGTGTGTCACTGCAGGTGCCAGGGCTGCAGTCTAACTCTTTGGTTCAGTCAGTCTTTTTCCTGAGTTGCAGCCTCACACTGGACAGTGAAACACGTCTCAAACAACAGTCCTGTCTAAAACCTTTGTGCAGACTCCTGGACTCATGCTTCTTTTATGAGAATTGAGCTGATCTGTTCCGACAAACGCGCCGCGGTTCGCCGCCGTATTTCATCTGTATTTCATCTGTTTTGATCATAACTTCGCCAATATAAAGCGGATTGTCCATCCATCCATCCATTTTCTTCCGCTTCATCCGGAGTCGGGTCGCGGAGGCAGCAGTCTGAGCAGGGAGGCCCAGACTTCCCTATCCCCACACACCTCCTCCAGCTCTTCTGGGGGAATCCCGAGGCGTTCCCAGGCCAGTCGAGAGACATAGTCCCTCCAGCGTGTCCTGGGTCTTCCTCGAGGTCTCCTCCCAGTGGGACATGCCCGGAACACCTCACCAGGGAGGCGTCCAGGAGGCATCCGGTACAGATGCCCGAGCCACCTCAGCTGGCCCCTCTCGATGTGGAGGAGCAGCGGCTCTACTCCGAGTTCCTCCCGTGTGACTGAGCTTCTCACCCTGTCTCTAAGGGAGCGCCCAGCCACCCTGCGGAGGAAACTCATTTAGACTCTTGTATCTGTGATCTTGTCCTTTCGGTCATTACCCAAAGCTCATGACCATAGGTGAGGGTTGAACGTAGATTGATCGGTAAATCGAGAGCTTTGCCTTTCGACTCAGCTCCTTCTTCACCACAACGGTCCGGTACAGCGATCGCATCACTGCAGACGCTGCACCGATCCTCCTCAATCTCACCTCCATCCTTCCCTCACTGTGAACAAGACCCCGAGATACTTGAACTCCTCCACTTGGGGCAAGGACTCTCCACCCACCTGGAGAGGGCAAGGCACCTTTTTCCGGTCGAGAACCATGGCCTCGGATTTGGAAGAGCTGATTTTCATCTCTGCCGCTTCACACTCGGCTGCAAACCGTCCCAGTGCATGTTGCAGGTCCTGGTTTGAAGAAGCCATCAGGACAACATCATCTGCAAACAGCAGAGATGATCCTGTGGTCACCAAACCAGACACCCTCCGGACCCTGACTGTGCCTAGAAATTCTGTCCATAAAAACAATGAACAGAACCGGTGACAAAGGGCAGCCCTGTCGGAGTCCAACATGCACTGGGAACAGGTCTGACTTACTGCCGGCAATGCGAACACAGCTCCTGCTCCGGTCGTACAGAGACCGAACCGCCCTGAGCAAAGGGCCCCGGACCCCATACTCTCGGAGCACTCCCCACAGGACACCACGAGGGACAGGGTCGAATGCCTTCTCCAGATCCACAAAACACATGTGGACTGGTTGGGCAAACTCCCATGAACCCTCGAGCACCCAATGGAGAGTGTAGAGCTGGTCCAGTGTTCCACGACCAGGACGAAAACCACACTGCTCCTCTTGGATCCGAGGTTCGACTCCGGTCGGATTCTCCTCTCCAGTACCCTGGAGTAGACCTTACCGGGGAGGCTGAGGAGTGTGATTCCTCTGTAATTGGAACACACCCTCCGGTCACCCTTCTTGAACAGAGGGACCACCACCCCGGTCTGCCAATCCAGAGGTACTGTCCCAGTTTGCCACGCGATGTTGCAGAGACGTGTCAGCCAAGACAGTCCCACAACATCCAGAGACTTGAGATACTCAGGACGGATCTCATCCACACCCGGAGCCTTGCCACCGAGGAGTTTGTCAACAACCTCAGTGACTTCAGCTTGAGTGATGGATGAGTCTTCCCCCGAGTCCTCAGTCTCTGCTTCCTCATCGGAAGACGTGGCGGTAGGATTGAGGAGACCCTCAAAGTATTCCTTCCACCGTCCGACGACATCCCCAGTTGAGGTCAACAGCTCTCCACCCGCACTATAAATGGTGTTGGTGGAAAACTGCTTCCCTCTCCTGAGGCGCCGGACGGTTTGCCAGAATTTCTTTGAGGCCGACCGATGGTCTTCCTCCATGGCCTCTCCGAACTCCTCCCAGCTCCGGGTTTTTGCCTCTGCGACTGCACAAGCTGCGGTACGCTTGGCCTGCCTGTACCTCTCAACTGTGTCAGGAGTGCCACAGGCCAACAGGGCCTGATAGCACTCCTTCTTCAGCCTGACGGCATCCCTTACTTCCGTGCGCCACCACCGGGTTCGGGTATTGCCGCCACGAGAAGCACCAGAGACCTTGCGACCACAGCTCCGAGCAGCTGCATTGACAATTGAGGCTGAGAACATGGTCCACTCAGACTCAATGTCCCCAGTCTCACCCGGGAGCTGGGGGAAGCTCTCCCGGAGGTGTGAGTTGAAGACCCGTCTGACAGAGGGTTCCGCCAGACTTTCCCAACAGACCCTCACAATACGCTTGGGTCTGCCAAGTCTGTCCGGCTTCCTCCTCTGCCAGCGGATCCAACTCACAACCAGGTGGTGATCAGTTGACAGCTCCGCCCCTCTCTTAACCCGAGTGTCCAAAACACGCGGCCGAAGGTCCGATGACACGACAACAAAGTCGATCATTGACCTCCGGCCTAGGGTGTCCTGGTGCCACGTGCACTGATGGACACCCTTGTGTTGGAACATGGTGTTTGTTATGGACAAACTGTAACTAGCACAGAAGTCCAGTAACAGGTCGGGGGGGCCATTCCGCCCAATCACCCCTCTCCAGGTGTCACTGGCGTTGCCTACGTGGGCGTTGAAGTCCCCCAGCAGAAGGATGGAGTCCCCAGTTGGTGCACTATCCAGTACCCCTCCCAGGGACTCCAAGAAGGCCGGGTACTCTGCACTGTTGACACAACAGTGAGAGACCTGTCCCCAACCCGAAGGCGCAGGGACGCGACCCTCTCGTCTACTGGGGTGAACTCCAACACATGGTGACTGAGCTGTGGGGCTATGAGCAAGCCCACACCAGCTCGCCGCCTCTCACCGTGGGCAACGCCAGAAAAGTGGAGCGTCCAGCCCCTCTCCAGGAGTTGGGTTCCAGAGCCCGAGCTGTGCGTGGAGGTGAGGCCGACTATATCTAGCCTATAGCGCTCAACCTCCTGCACCAGCTCAGGCTCCTTCCCCCCAGAGAGGTGACGTTCCACGTCCCAACAGCCAGAGGCTGTGTGTGTGGACCAGGTCGTCGAGGCACCTGCCCCCGACTGCCACCTAGTCCTCCCCCAATGAACTGCCACCTTACCGTGGTGGGGGGTTTGAGTGCCCGGATGATCCTAGGAGCTATGTTGCCTGGGGCTTTATGCCCCTGGCAGGGTTTCCCATGGCAAACAGGTCCTAGGTGACGAGACAGACTAAGAGCAGTTCAAAAACTCTCATGAACAGTTTAAAAACAAGGACCGTTACGTCGCCCGGATTGGCGTTACCGGGGGCCCCACTCTGGAGCCACCCACCCCAGGGGGTGCTCGCAGGTGAGCACCACCCACAGAGGGTTTCATGGGGGTTGGGTGCACAGAGGACTAAGGCGGATTGTCAAAAAATAAAAACTGTCTAAAAGCTTAGACCTTGTAGAACATGTCTATGGATTCGTTTATGTTCGTAGAGTCTTTAATTTCGTGCTGTTGACCAGACAAATTCAATACGCTCCAAACAGAAAGCACAACTTACTCGTAAAAAAACAACGAGCAAACACACCTAGTTTAGTATAATAGCCTACACTCACCGTGTTGTTTTCATGTCTCTCTCCTTTGTGCATTTTATGAAGAAACAAATGTCCCAGCGATTTATCCTGACAACTTGGCAAGTAATTCCATCATGCTCTGCTTTTCAAATCTTCTTTCATTTAAACAATCTTCTGGTCCTTCCTCTGGTGATCTTGAAGCATTCTCCAGAACATAATAAAAGTTTAAGCTGACTAAAGTTTAGTCTAACAACTTGTAATAATGCACCTGATCTCCGCTGCCTCAGAGCAGCCTGCTTGAGCCGGAGCAGTGCACCTCAGTCAGACCGGGGCCCTCCGCTGTAAACACAGAGCTGTCCTTCTACTGCCCGACTCAAAAACAATATAGAAGCAAATATTTTGGAAACACAATTGTCATCATTTTATAGGACTATTTGACCACGTGCATACATAATAGTTTCCAAAAAAGCTTTCAAATAATAAGTTTTCAATAAATGTTAATGTGCTCGTGGGGGCCCCCTGGTGGTCACGGGGCCCTAAGCGGCCGCTTAGTCTGCGTATATGTAACCCGCATTTCCTAAAGCCCCTTTATTTTAATGTACTACTTCCTGTCTGGCCACGGCACTGATTTCCCTTAAGCAGCGGAGTCACATGAAGTCACTGCTCCGTCTCCTCCCCCTCTCCTCACTGTGGCTGTGGCGTGCTCAGGTCGGCGTCTCTGCTCCAAACCTGCAGATTTGTGGGCTATTGCAACTCCTTTCTTACCTCAAACTCCCCACATATCAACGGTGAGTCTTTGAGAAACATTCGGTGTGCTCTTTATGTGATCAGCGATCGTATTTTTGTAGATAACTACTACTTAGCTTGTTGTTTTCATGTATGCTAAGCGCTCCCATTCAAAACCGCTTAGCCTCGATTAGCTGTTAGCGCGGCTAACTAGCGCTTTGTAGCATTTAAAGCACTGCATTTTACTATTAAATAATAAATGCACTTGCGATTTCATTCCAGCCGAATTATACATAACGAACTAGATTATTGAAACCGTTCGTTTATTTTCCACTAATCAATGGATTTTGTCTACTTTTACTACTTTTCTAACGAAAGCTAAAGCGGCTAAGAGCTTCTACCTTGTTTCCTTTTTTTACTTAAAACTGACGTAGCTACGATTTATTCTGATTTGTTGCGCAACTTGAATTATTTATACAAGCATCTGCTTGAGTATTAAGAACTCTATATGAGTAATTTGATTTATTAATTCAATTGAATTCAATACTATTGATTTTTTGAGTATTTTGATATTGAATTTAAAAAGTGCACTTGTTTTGATTGAATTATTTCAATATGATGAAATGATATTTGATATTTTGATATATTGACTGTGTTTAACATACAGCTAATTTACTTTTGCTATTTTATGCAATACAGCATTGATAACAATTGATAATTTATTTAATACAAATATAAAATAATGTAAATGTATTTATTCTGCATATGTAAATATGAGGTCTACATACTTTACAAATGCAGATGGTTTTGAGTTTTGTAATTTGAATGTTAATTTGTACTTTTGACCTTTATAGGTCAGGTTTTTTTTTCTGGACTCAATCATGGACCTCAAAAAGAACTGAAAAGTAACTCTCAACCTCTCAACTCACTTCATGATGGCGAGCTACCCTTGATTGATCTGCCTATGCGGTAGGACAAAACTTGACTTTTTTTTCCCGGCTTTGGATTACACTGTGCCTAGAAAACTGAACTGGTCAACACTGGTTCAATTGGAGTACAAATACTATAAACTGAACTGGTCAACACCGGTCCACTTGGAAAACAAATACTAAAGAACTGAACTCTATCACACACCCACACCCACATATTTTTGTTGTTGTTGTTGTTTTGTTTGTCTGTTTATTATTGTTGTTCAAAAATATTTAATACATTTTCATTTTTCTTAAACTTTAATTCTGACTCACTGTTTTATTCACACCCGGGCTCCTTAAAGAACCAGTTTTCTGATGCTACCATTAATTACTTTTTAATTACAGAGGTCGTAGTCAGTTTCCCCTAACTCCTAGCCTACAAGTGTTACATATAGGCTGGGCCGAGCCTGGTACCGAGCAGCCGCGCGCCCCGAGAAGAAGCGGTTTTCAATCAAATTGCACAGAAAATAGGTCTGTATTGATGCATTTTAAAGACTCCGGCAGCACTGCAGCCTCTCATACAGTGTTTGGGGCGTAATGTGGACGTGCAGCCTGATGTAATGACATGCAGGTCAGACTCTGCCAGGTGTCAGTCAGGGCAAGGATGAAATTCGGGACACGTGGGGCAGGATTCGGGATTCGGGACACATGCGTGAATTTCGGGACTGTCCCGAATTTTTCGGGACGTCTGGTCACCCTAGTGGACAGCTACTAAAAAGTATAGTTCTCTTTAATTCTTTGGGTTCTAAGGTGAAACTGTGTATCAGCCTCTAGAGTGCTCTCTGCTGCCAGAGTCTGCTGAGGTCAAGTCAGTGGTCAGTCAGTGTAACTGCAGGTAAAGCACCTCCCAATCCAAGATGTCCGCTCACAGTCACCTCTGCCAACCACTGCTGGTACATCCTGTCAGTCCTTCCATAGAAGAGCCCCACAGGAACAAACAATATGATCATAAACAGTAAGTATCTAAGAGGGATATCATCTGTTTGGAATAAGAGTTTTATTTGTTCAATATGTATCAATATGCAGGGCTCCAGACTAACTTTTTTCTCAAGGAGCACTGTAGCCCCTAACTGATTCAATTTAGGGGCACAGGGAAAAATTTGGGAGCACTGGTCGTAAATTGTTAATTTATATATAATTAATAGTACTTTAAATTTTATAATTTACTGAGCAGTGTTGTTTTGAATTTATAATCAGTTAGTTTCTTTTGTTACAACATTTTTCAAAAAATACTGAATTATTAAAATAACAGGCAGCAGGAAAAGCAGCAGTAGCAACAGGGCTGCACCAGTAATCCAAGGCCCAATCCCAATTCCACCCCTTAGCCCTTTGCCTTAGCCCTACCCCTCGATTTTGCGCGTTCACGAGAGATGAAGGGGTGTCCCGATCCTCTTTAGCGTTAAGGCGGAGGGCAAAGGGGAAGGGGTGTACACCCCTTACAGCGAAGCCAATTCGGATGCACACTTACAGGCAAAGGGGTAGGAGGAGTTTGTTGAAACCAGGAAACATGCTGCTGAAATATACTCTCAAATGTAAATAATAAGCACTTTAATGACATTTATTAAGTTATAAGACCGTTTGTGTGTGTTTTATTCACTGTTTGTTGTTGTAATATGATGAAAGCGGAACAGTTTGTATCGCATTGTCGTGTCTCCTGCTGTTTCATCGCCTCGTCTGCTCGCTCTGTGACTGGGCACAAACTTTACCCATCACAGTGATAGACCCGGGCCGTTTGTTACATGTATTTCATTTTCCTCGCACTCGCGAGTCGATCCTCGGAGGTCAAGCAGTCGTTCGAGAGAGCTTCAGTGTAAGCGGGCTGCCGGTGTTGTCCCGCGATGTCACCGGGTCTGCACCGGCTTGAGCGAGCGAGCACCGCGGGAAGACAAGCATTGTTTCCCCGCTGTTGCCCCGCGAGGTCAGCATCTCTTCACCGGCTTGAGCGAGCGTGCTGCACCAGGCTTCACCGCGGTGTGACCGTCCTGTTCCCGCTCTCCAGCCGCAGAGAGTCGGGGGAGGAGCTGTGAGCCTGCGCTGCTCTGACTCTCCCCAGCGAGGTGGAATCAACACCGCGGGGTGATACGCTGTTTCTCCGCGGTGTCATGGAATCCACACCGGCCGGAGGACAGAGCTGCCCAGGCTCACAGCTCCTCCCCCGACTCCGGCTCTCTGAGGCTGGAGAGCGGGACAGGATCTGTCACAAGCCCCAGAGCTCCAGTCACACGCTGCCACGTACAGAGGAGATGTATGAAGCCAAATGGAAGTGAAACAGTTCGTGTTTATTTTACACAAAAGTCCTCTTGCAAGAAAGTTCATTTAAATAACTTGCCCAACTGTGTTGCTGGACTGAGATTGGTCTAAAAAGATAAATTATCATAGTTTAAAGGTCAAAGCTGTCTGCATAATAAAAGAACCAATAATAACAGCCTAATAAATAAAAAAAAAAAACAACAACATTTTAATAGTAACTACTTACAACTTACAAATTAATATAGCCTGTTTATAAAAAACAATACACAACAATATACAATATAATAAAATAACCTAGTAGTCTATAATAGGCTATAGTAAAAGTTGATAAATGAATATTATAGGCAACTATAGTATATTCTATTATGCTATATGTTGTTATATGTTGTTATATTATTAATATTGCTAATACAAATATGTTGTATTATTTATTATAATGCACTATAGCCTATAACCTTATTTTATTATATTATTATGATGATCATAATTTCATTATACCATCACACGTCTGTGAGCTTGTTCTAAGAAAAAAATAAATACATACAAGGGCTGTCCCATTTCGTAGGGCTGTCCTACCCCTTAGCCCTTGTTTTTAAGGTGTAGGGGAAGGGGTAGGGGTAGGGCTAAGGGGAAGGTGTAGAGAATTGGGATTGGGGGCAAATCTATCCCAAATTGCAATTACATATATTCAGTCACTTCTCTACCACATTTACTCAAAAGGTCAGTATTATGCTATTCTTTTACACACATTGTAAAAGTAAATGGAACATTACAAGTTGTGGGGGTCCCACTTATTTTAGACTGTAGTATACATTTAGAGAATATTAATAATGTACTGGGTGACCACAGTCAGAGACAAAATGAAATCTTAACTGCAGATATGAAGTGAAATGGACTGTTAGATCCAGGCCTAGATTATAAAGCACAAACATTGTAAAATGTGATGTGTTTTTGACACGACGTGAGAGCAAAATTATCAGCTTAAAAATACAGCCTCACACAGGAAATTCCCACAAACCGCGTGTCCTCAGCTCCTCACAGGGGGCGGGTCACCGGCAGTAGCCTATCTGACCCGGGCCATACACTCACCGCATCTGCGCGCACAAACCCAGACGGCGGCCAAAAGCACGTTTGAGGATAAAGATGTTTTTATTTGTCACGGATTTCGGATCGTGTCTCTGTAAAGGATGGAGTCGTAACGAAGGGAAAGGGAGCGCTCGGGACACACAGTGCACGAGGACCGTGCGCGCACGGACTGAAGTGAAACAAACGTGAGGAAACAAATGAACGGACTGTGAATAGACTTTGTTGTCCCGTGTATTTACACGCAAGCCATAACACGTTTGTCACGTTCTGTGGCGCTCGGAAAGTTTTACTTTGACGCAAGGAATAATGCTGACATGCAAGCGGTACGTGGGGCGGAGGCAGCGCGAGGAGCTACGAGGAGTGGAGGGGCCAAAACACACGGTAAACACACACTGCTTTCCTCTGTGTTCTGCGTGTGACAAAGAAGAACAGGACCCCAAATCGACACTTTGCTCAATGACGCGCCCCCCCGACATTTCACAGCCCTGTTAAACGTTGTCATGAAAGTCATGAATGGAGTTAGGCTGGAACACACTACCCGTGCCTGCGTGCCCATGTATTCGCTCCGGAGTTATATACACGGAAACCACGCCGTTTGATACAGATTTAATGCTGTCAAACACGAGACAAAAATGCAAAAAAGAATTTTAATTTCTGCTCGCACTGAAGCGAGTGGCTGAAAAAAATACTCGCACTGGGGCCAAAAATACTCGCAAAATGCGAACATTTGCTCACAGTCTGGAGCCCTGATATGCATCAACCAGTGTATTATTAACACAGGTAATATAAAGGCTTCACTGGAAGCACAGAAGGATCAGGAGCTGTGGAAGATGGAGACAAAGCACCTGATCTTACTCAAGTCTGAAACAACCTGAGGAAAGTCCAAAACCATGACTTTTGATGGAAACTTTCCTCTTTTTCTTGGACTCTATAGGATCTGTTGCCTCCACATTCAGACACATGTGACCAGCAGATCTCTTTGATGATTTAGACACAACACCAACTTATATGTTCTCCAAAGAGAAAAACAATCTGGCAGTGATTGGAGAGGAAATACAGATTCTTCAGCTCCTGTGTCTCTGTTCTTCTCCAGCAGACTCTCATCATCACTGTTGTTAATACTGGAGTTTACAGACATTTCTAGACTATTCTGTAGGCTGCTTTTGTCCCAAAAATGTTTGTCAAAGCCTAAAAACACACACGGGTTTGAATATTTACAATAAAACAGAAGTTCTAGAAATGAATACATTTTTACATGAGGTTTACAGTGTTTTATGTTGAGTGTTCAGGCGCATGTTCCACTGGAGTGGACGGGTCTGGAACTTCCTGAAAAAATAATATTTTTGGAAAACGTCAAATGCCCTGAGAAGAAAAGAAAGAAAGAAATCTTGACCAAGGCTTTCATAAATCATGCATCAGAGGGTTAATTTACAGAAAAGAAAAGATTATTTAAAATTGTTGCCACGCCCAACCTGCCACACGTATAAATGACACGGAGCAGGAGGAAACACGTGGGATTACTCAGCCGCTGTCACTCTGACTTTGATCGTCTGAACTACAGAGAGACAAACAGGAACATGAACTCACACAAAACAGAAACAGGACGGCACTGTGGCCATGTCTCTGTGGAGTTCTGTCAGAAAGCACACACACATGAAGGTATTTGTCTCCGCAGGCAGGGCCGGCCCTAGGGATTTTGGCGCCCTAGGCAAAATTTCATATGGCGCCCCCACATCGACCTATTGCCACCACCAGGGGGCGAAATCAATTATTTTACCTAATTAATTGATTATTTTATTTAATTTGATTTGATTTAAAGTTTTACAACACAGACCCTTAGATCCATAAGTACTTATTACAAATATATTTAAATATAACAAGATTTAAATGTAATTCTGGGGGACAGGAGAATATTTAAAAATCCTATGCAAATTCCTGTATTTTGGTGTGTTTTAGATGTGATATGATGTCATTTTTCGATATTTAAGAAGACATAAGGCAAAAAAAAAAAAATCATATAGGGCCCCCCATAGAGACCATCATTAGGGGTGTGTTACGCGTCGACTTCAAATGTTTCATCGTATGTTTCGGACCTTTTCTCTGTGAATTTAAGGCAGATTTGCACAGAATAAGGATCAAAACGAAGATCGTATAAGATCCCTGGGTGGTTGGTCCGCTTTTTAAAAAGCTTTCTGTCTTTTAAATAGCTCTGGTTTAACACTGTATAGGCTACAACTTCACACACGCAGCCAAGTGAGAGAGATAGAGACAGTGCCGGCTCTAGCCCTTTTGGCGCCCTTAGCGAGATTTCAAATAGCGCCCCTGATAGATATAAATTGTACTTCCCCTTCCCAAAATACATTTTTATGTAAATTATATTTACAAACAGACCCTTGGTGCCATAAGCTCTTAAATACAAATAAATGTCAATATACTTTTGCCTATACTGTCTATATAACGAGCCGGCTCTGGATAGAGAGATAAGACAGAGAGGAGAGAGAGAGAGAGTGAGCGAGAGAAAGATAAAACAGCGCAAATGTTTCTGAGTGAAAGGCAAAGCCGTCCTCGAACGAGCCAAGAGCCATCACCTCAGTTCCTTACAGTAAAAGGAGGCGGCAATAACACCAGCAGCACGCAGCTCCAACGCTCACACACACAATACACACGCAGTACACACACGCCAACACTGCAGATTGATACGTAAGTTACTTGACAAGCCGTTTAAGTAGATGAAGCTTTCAGAAGTGCCCAAAACAAACGAAACATAAGTCTTACCCGTGCAGACTGTCGCCCTGCGCTGTTCGTTTGTCTCCACGTGTGTAGTTCCCTTAACAAGAGAGCGCTGGGCACAGTGAGATTTGCGTTTTCTTCAAGCAAGGGCTTCTGCTGAACAATACCACACAGCATCCTTCCTTACACACGGCTCCTCCGATGCGCGCAATGATAGTTTTTTTTTTTTCCCCTGATGAAAATTTGGCGCCCTCTCCACTAGATGGCGCTCTAGGCCACTGCCTAGATCGCCTATGCCCTGGGCCGGCCCTGTCCGCAGGATTTGAGATTCAGGAAACATTGAATTTTGGGACGTCTGGTCATCCTCTGTCAACTAGCACTGGTTAGTTCGCTTTAATCGAACTCTAGTTCACTTCGCCTAAAAACGTGGGTGTGGGTTCGGTTGAATTGAACTCTGGTACGGTTGGAATGCAGATGTGAACGCCAAGCAGACTGCAGGAAGTGGACTACAGCGCAGAGCATTGTGGGTAAAAACAACCAACATAAACACACACTTTGTTGGAGCTAATAAGCAAAGCCTCAGCTGAAGTGTTGCCCTGTTGTCAGGCGGTGGTGTAGTAGGAAATAAATACATAGAACTCAAAACTAGGCCAACATGGATGGATCAAGTGTGTCCTCTCCTGGTCACACATCAGACAGAGCACTTATAGCCCTGTACTAGGGCTGTAACGATACGTTTTTAGAACCATACGATACATCTCGACATGAAACCAAGAGATACGATTACAAAACGATTTTGGGGTTTTTGGGAACGATACGATTCGGAACGATACAGCTGTTTTAAAACGATATTTCCATTCAGTTTGACAACTTACAACATAAATACAATCATTACCAAGATTTTGCATTAAATCCAAAACTCAATAACAAATAATACAATGATAGGGTAAGGACAAGAGTAATACTGTACATATATTCAGCTCAATTATTTTTCATTACACATAAAAAACTGCAACTTTTCCCCACCTGGAGATGGTCCCCGAGCGCTGCACTGCGGCGATCACTGCTCCTGAGGAGATGCCCAGAGCATTGAAGGATGGTCAAATGCAGAGACAAATTTCCTACGGGACAATAAAGTGTACCTAACCTTAACCTTAACCTTTATACACAAGTTTTCTATCATAATAAAATAAGTGACTCACATGTCACCATCTTATTGAATCATTTTCACACAGATGCAGAAGTGTGTTGAGATGGGAGTCTGTGAACTTATTGTATCTTTGTGACATTAAATATTAAATCCACAAACATCTGCAGGCACAGAGTTTGACCCAAAGCACGTTGACGTCGCGTCTCGACTGGACATGTCTCAAATGTGACAGATTGGCAGCGGAGCCATAAACCTACACAAGTGCACGGGTCTGTTTTATAAACACGAGTGTGGCGTCGCAGCTCTGGGTTTGTGTTTGCAGCTCGTCTGGTTCTTTTCAAGCTCGAGTCATTTCGTAGCGTTACCTCTGTGGGCCGGTTCGGCTGGTTCGGCGTCACCTCCGCCGCTTTGTCCCTCGTAACGTTGCTTCCGCTGTCTGCGCTTTGGTTTGGCTTTTGGTTGTCTCCTCCGCTGGGCAGTACAGCGGCGTTGCCGTCCGGGAGTAGATTCCATGTGAAACAAGTGCTGCAGGCGCCTGATGATGAGGCAGCGCAGAAAACCCAGCGTATTAAAAGTGCATTTAATGAAACATTTATGTGAAAAATACACAACTAAGAATGTTGTTTGTCTGTATGGTTTATGTTTCACCATATATCTAAATAAATCGATTCTTTGGGCTTAGATTCGAAGCGATTCAAAGTTGCATCGATGTGTGGCCTGGATTGAGGAGAACTAGTAGAACGCCGATCGATGCAGCGGATCGTAAGGGCTGTGTATCGATACTTCCAATATGTAGGTGAATCGTTACAGCCCTGCCCTGTGCTAATGTTTTATTTTGAAAAAAAAAAAAGGGAACTTTCGGACTTGGGAACAGCGCCACCACAAAAAGAGCAGTGTGAAAGAACCGCTCCAGTTGAAAATGTTAACAGTGTTTCACTTTTGGTCCCAATCGAACCGAGTCGACTGGACTATTAAGACAACCTTAGACACTTGCAAGATTCATTTCACTTTTTCCCCAAAACGAAAATGTAAAAGCTCTCCACCAAGAGTCACGCGTAGGACTGCAGGTGGAGCTGGGTCACAGATGACTTATCCAGCTTCTGAATGCTGAGCCATCCCTTCTTCAGCACTATAAAACTGTATGTCAGTGTGAATGTTCATGTATATTTTATGTTTCATTTATTATTCTGCAACTCTCTGTCTTTTAATTGCCCCTCGGGGATAAATAAAGTGATTTATTATTATTAGGCCCGAGCCCCCAGCAGGGCGTAGGGCCTATTGGTTCTGCAACGATGATGCCTGGGCGAAGGCCATGCACTCATTGTTGACGAAAGCAGCGCGAAGCACAAAATCCCTAAAACTGAACTCCTGGCATCAAGCCCTACTCAGTAATGCATGCCGTAGGCATGCATTATCCTTGTATCTGCTAAAATACATGGAAATCAATGGAAGTCAATGGGGGGTCCGACTTCGAAAGTGACACATTCCACCCCACGGTGACGTGCGCGCTGTCGAGAGCTTTCAGAAAACGTATAATATGTTGTTGCCGTGGCAACGGCTATATTGTTTTTGCTAAAATATTATTAGGCCCGAGCGCCAAGCAGTGGCGTAGGGCCTCTTGTGTTTGGTCAGCAGTGCGAAGCACTGCAGCGAAGTGCCCGAAGGGCACTCAAGAGAGGCGTGCGCGAGCGCACGCAATAACAGCGCGAAGCGCTGTCCCCTTACCAAGCACAGTCACGTGAACCAGTAATGCCGCGATAGCGGCACACGCAAGTGCCGCGAAGCGGCATAATTGTATTTGTTAAAGGCTAAACCAAGGTGCACACTTCACATCGTGCACGAAGTGCACGATGTGAAGTGTGCACACTAAATAAGAGCGCGAAGCGCTCCTCCCCTTACCAAACAGTAACAATAACACTCGTAGTCCCCAGTCGTTACCGGTGACATGTCCTGGTGTGTCACAGTGCCGCGCAAGCGGCAAAATTGTAATTGTTCACCCCAAATTTACACCCAAAAGTCCAGGTGCACACTTCACATCGTGCACGAAGTGCACGATGTGAAGTGTGCACACTAAACAAGAGCGCGAAGCGCTCCTCCCCTTACCAAACAGTAACAGTCACACTCATAGTCCCCAGTAGTCACCGGTGACATGTCCTGCTATGACACAGAGCCGCGAAAGCGGCATAATTGTAGTTGTTCACTCACATTTTTCACCATAGACCCTAGGTGCACACTTCACATCGTGCACGAAGTGCACGATGTGAAGTGTGCACACTAAATAAGAGCGCGAAGCGCTCCTCCCTTACCAACAGTAACAATAACACTCGTAGTCCCCAGTCGTTACCGGTGACATGTCCTGGTGTGTCACAGTGCCGCGCAAGCGGCAAAATTGTAATTGTTCACCCCAAATTACACCCAAAAGTCCAGGTGCACACTTCACATCGTGCACGAAGTGCACGATGTGAAGTGTGCACACTAAACAAGAGCGCGAAGCGCTCCTCCCTTACCAAACAGTAACAGTCACACTCATAGTCCCCAGTAGTCACCGGTGACATGTCCTGTATGACACAGAGCGCGAAAGCGGCATAATTGTAGTTGTTCACTCACATTTTCACCATAGACCCTAGGTGCACACTTCACATCGTGCACGAAGTGCACGATGTGAAGTGTGCACACTAAATAAGAGCGCGAAGCGCTCCTCCCTTCATGAACACTTATAGTGACCCCAGTGACGTTCAGTAATGGACAGTGAAAGAGTCCAGTGCCGCAAAGCGGCATATTTGTTATTGGTTACCCCTGTGAACCCCAAAAAATGCCCCAGAGGGTATGAGGTAAACAAAGGTCAATGACGAGCACAACGTGCTCGTCATTGAAACCTCACGGCTGCGTTACTGGACGTGAGTACTTTCTAATGATATATATATGCGTGGCCAAAAGTGGCGGTATATTGAAATTGGTAGGGTTTTTCTTTTCTTCTTCTTCTTCTTCTTATTATTTTTCTCCTATACCATGTTTTTGGCAAATAAAACAAAAAGTCGCCCATGAAAACTCACCAAACTTTGCCCAAAATTAAAGATCACTGCGATACACGTGCAAATAGTGACCTTTCAAAAAAATCATTAAAAAGGGCGCGACAGCGCCCCCTCAAAAATGAAAATACATTGCGCCAATGACCATACCCGAAAAAAAAAGTTTTTAGCAGCCGAATGAAATTCGAGTGGTTGATTGCTCAATTCGTTCTGAGCAAAAAAATATATTACGCGGTTGCTAGGCAACCAACAGGAAGACGCCATATTGGGTCAAACACGCGAAGCGGCGCCGAAGGCGCAATTTCCTGTCCTCATACTTTAACTATCTCCTCTCAGGCGTGTGACCCAGCGTCAGCAGAATCACTCTACATCATCTAGACAAATAGGACATTAAAAGTTATCCAAATAATTTCTTAATATTAAACGGTGTTGCCGTGGCAACGCCACAAATTTTGTGTTCGTTTTTGTCGCTCGCCATGCACTTTCGATAAGCCATAAAATGTACATAATTAGGCCGATCTCACTCAAACATCAATCGTTACTTGACACCCCGGCCCTAAGTAGAATTAAAAAGGAAAAATTTCAATGGGCGCGATAGCGCCCCCTACATAGGTTGTATGGGAGAGTAAAATTTTACTTTGTTGTAGACCAGTGAAATTTGGTACACATATTAATACCATGACACTGATCAAAAAAGTCAATCAGACCTATGTCGTAAATATTACGGCGTAGCCGTAGCAATAGCGGTAATTCCCAATGTTATCCTAATGGGAAAATTGCCAAATCACTGAAAATAGCAGTTTTTTAACAAGTTATACTTTTACTAACTCCTCCTCGGGCGTAAGCCCGAGCAACCTGAAAATTGGTGAGAATCATCTTGAGGAGTGGGGCATCAAAAGTTATCCAAATCTTTTGCATAAGTTGTAAGGTCCTGTGCGGCGAAGCCGCAAATATTGTTAAAGATTTGCAAAATTTTCAAAATTAAAATGGAATTTTGAAATTTAGTTTTTCCAAAACATTTGAAATTTTGCACAAAATTTCTTTTTGGTATTCCTGATCAAAAAGTCAATGGAACCCTGGGTCTATCTCTTATGGTGTTGCGACAGCAACACTGTAAATCCTCCATTTTATTTAAATGGCAGTATAAATCTATACAGCCGGAGGCTGCAGTCTCAGGCCTGCACTCACACGCTTCTTTGGCTTATTTACTTACATTTTCACCCATTTCTCTTCGGGCGTTAGCCCGAACAAGCTGAAATTTGGTGTCGATCATCATGAGGAGTGGGGCAACATATTCTTTGGTCTCTGTGTGGTGAAGCCGCACATTTTGTTAAAAAGTTAGAAATTTACAACAAACAACATTGTCTAGAGAGAAAACGAAAAGGCGCGAAGCGCCATCCATTTGGCAGTAGGTGTAATATAAAGAGGGAAATTGGGGCGCGAAGCGCCCCCCTGTTGCGGTGCGGGGCGGCAGCGGCGTGGAGCGGCCCGCGAGGGCCGATCAATGCCGCTTGCGGCTTTAATTATTATTTTTTTTATTTTTATGACACCTCTTTGAGTCTAATTTGACCCCCTGAACACGCTCAAAAACTCACCAAACTTTGCCCAAAATTCAGAAGTGGTGAAAAATTTTGTTTTTTATAGGTTTCGTTTTCGACCATTAAAAAATGGCGCGACAGCGCCACCTACAAAAGTCAAAATACATTGCGCCTATGGGAGATGGTCTGACACAAACTTTGTCGTACAGCCACGAAATTCGGTACATACATTCGTCTTATGACGGCAATCAAAAAACCTAATCATGGCCACGCCCCCTTACGTACCGTTTGGCCGCCATCTTGGATTTTGCGATCGGAAATGCTGACTCAGCATTTTCGCTCACGTCGTACTTTTATCAACTCCTCCTAGGGCGTTTCGCCCACTGAGCTCAAAATCGTTGGACATCATCTACACAAGTGGGACATCAAAAGTTATCCATTTTATTTTGATACAATTTACGGTTTACGTGCGGCGAAGCCGCATATTTCAGTACGCATTTTTTCACATTTGGAATTTTAAATTTTGCTCCCGTTTCCACATATTTGGTCCAATTTGAATCGGACCAACTATGCGTTTGTTACATTTTCTGTCCTGGACCCACTCATGGTGAAAAAATTTTAATCGGCGCGATAGCGCCCCCTACAGAATGAAATAAGTGTTTACATGGAGGGTCAAAAATGTACGTTTTCGGAAATGCATAAAATTTTACCCAAAATTCCTTTACGTCCTCCCGATCAAAAAAGTCAATGATAACCATGTACAATTTTGATTCGTGTAACCGTGGGAAGGCGCGCAAGAGCCCATGTTATTCCAATGGCATTTTTACAAAATTCGCGGTTTTCTTCACATCATACTTTTATCAACTCCTCCTAGAGAGTTTGGCCCACAGGGCTCCAATTAGGTGGACATGAACTACACAAGTGGGACATTAAAAGTTATCCAATTTATTTGGATAAGTCATACGGTTTACGTGCGGCGAAGCCGCCAATTCTGGCCAAAATCAAGCAAAACACCTCAAATCCCCATGTTATCCCAATGGGCTTTTTTAGCAGTTTTGTTTTCTTCATAAAATTTGATTAGTTTACGAAAGTGTGTGAAATTTGGCACAGTGACTCCTCATGTCACCCCGAACAAAAAAGTCCAGGGTTCGATGCTGTATCTTGCATGCTGTTGCCGTGACGATGCAGCGCGTAAGTGCTGCCCCTCAGATCTTCTCTGTACTGTGATGAGGCTCTTATGAAGCACTATAACAACAACATACACTGACCAAGGGCGCGTCAGCGCCATCTTTAGGTTGTTGTAGAGTAATAGGGGAGAGTTCAAAGCTAGCATGCTGTTGCCGTGACAACGCAGCGCGTAAGCGCTGCCCTTCTAATCTGCTCTGTACTGTGATGAGGCTCTTTTAAACCACTAAGACAATAACTCACAACGACCATCCTTATATAGCTCTTTGGGTAGAGCTTTTGAAAGCTTGGCCAAGACATTAGGGCGCGTAAGCGCCCCCATGCGTTTCGGAGTGCGGCGAGGGCCGTTGGAATGCCGCTTGCGGCTTTAATTATTATTATTATTTTTATTATTGTTAAATTCTGTCTAAAGCCAAACACACACAAGTGATGAAGTGAATAAAAGTGTGTAATCAAGGTCCAGCTGTTCTGTCCTGGAAAAGTTTGGACACAGTGTAAGTCATTTGCTGTGTTCTATATTTGATCTAGGTCTGGGCGATGCGACAAAACACTTAAATCACAATTTTCTTCAAGCCACATTTGATCTGAGCACGTTTTTTAGACTGTTTCCTGTTGCCTTTGAGCTAAATAAAATCCTCTGCTTTATGATCACTCACAGAAGGACAAAGGCTGAGCAGGGTTGCCAGATTTTCAGAAACAAACAAGCAACCAAGCTTTAAAAAAAACTCCCAAAACAAACGACCTCAGCACTTCAAGAACATTTGTTTTAATCGAATAATTTAAAAATTGCGTCGCCTCTAAAGACATAACAGTACCTGGTCAGAGTACTTCAGAGTAACTTTACCTTGTCAGAGTATTTGAGCAGAGTACTGACTCCCAGGACGATACTTTCAGCTGCTGCCTCCAGTTCTGAATCTAGGTCTAGGTCTGGGTCTAGTCCTAGTCCTGATCCTGATCCGAGTCCGGGGCTGGTCTGGAGCTGCAGCAGTGAGAGGCTGAGGTCTGAGAGCAGAGCAGACGCTTTTATCTGGGACACAAACACCACGAAGAAAAGAAAAGATTCATCAGAACCAATCACGAAACGAAGAAGAAACGTCCAAATGTGAGAAGAGTTCAAACAGAATCTGTCCAGGTGTGATGTCCAAAAACAAAACTGTGAAAAGAGAAAAAACTCTCACCTGTGTGTCTGCGCCGAGCTCGTCTTCTGTCTCTGTCAGAGAGTTTAGAGCCGAGACCAAGTCCTGGACCTGAGCCGGACTTTCAGGGACCGAGGACGAGTTCAGTAGCAGGTCCACCAGAGACGCTCGGGTCTGAGGGAAAAAAACTGGTCTAAAGCTGGTCTTAAACAGGACTAAAACAGGACTAAAGCAGGACTAAAGCAGGACTAAAGCAGGACTAAACCAGGACTAAAGCAGGACTAAAACAGGACTAAAGCAGGACTAAAACTGGACTAAAACAGGACTAAAGCAGGACTAAAACTGGACTAAAACAGGACTAAAGCAGGACTAAAGCAGGACTAAAACAGGACTAAAACAGGACTAAAACAGGACTAAAGCCGGTCTAAAGCCGGTCTTAAACAGGACTAAAGACGGTCTAAAACAGGACTAAAGCCGGTCTAAAGCCGGTCTTAAGCAGGACTAAAGCAGGACTAAAGCAGGACTAAAGCAGGACTAAAACAGGACTAAAGCAGGACTAAAACAGGACTAAAGCAGGACTAAAACAGGACTAAAGCAGGACTAAAGCAGGACTAAACCAGGACTAAAGCAGGACTAAAACAGGACTAAAACAGGACTAAAGCAGGACTAAAGCAGGACTAAAACAAGACTAAAACAGGACTAAAGCAGGACTAAAACAGGACTAAAACAGGACTAAAACAGGACTAAAGCCGGTCTAAAGCCGGTCTTAAACAGGACTAAAGACGGTCTAAAACAGGACTAAAGCCGGTCTAAAGCCGGTCTTAAGCAGGACTAAAGCAGGACTAAAGCAGGACTAAAGCAGGACTAAAACAGGACTAAACCAGGACTAAAGCAGGACTAAAGCAGGACTAAAGCAGGACTAAAACAGGACTAAAGCAGGACTAAAGCAGGACTAAAGCAGGACTAAAGCAGGACTAAAACAGGACTAAAACAGGACTAAAGCAGGACTAAAGCAGGACTAAACCAGGACTAAAACAGGACTAAAACAGGACTAAAGCAGGACTAAAGCAGGACTAAACCAGGACTAAAACAAGACTAAAACAAGACTAAAACAGGACTAAACCAGGACTAAAGCCGGTCTTAAACAGGACTAAAGACGGTCTAAAACAGGACTAAAGCCGGTCTTAAACAGGTCTTAAACAGGACTAGAGTAGGTCTTCAACAGGTCTAGGTCTGGAGTACCTCCTGCCGCTCCTTTAGTCCCTCAGCGTCGCTCTGTTCGTTCAGACTCTCGGCCATCGACCCCAGCAGAGTCTTCAGACTGTCTGGACTGAGCGGACCCAGAGACCGGAGCAGGTCCAGGTCGTTTCCAGAGGACGAGGAGGATTTACGAGTGACCTGAGGGACACAGCAGAGACAGTGATCATAAACGCAGGACTGACTTTAACCGCGCGGGCAGACGTGAAGAAGGTGAGTGAACGTGTGGAGATGAAAAGCCAAGGCGCTGGAGGATCTGTTTTTTACTGTGAGCACGAATCGATCTGATTGTAAAAGCAACATCTGGTGCTTTTACGACATGGTGTGGCAATTTATCTGTTAAGCTTAAGTCACAAATTAATACCTTAACTAAGAGAGCAGGGAAAATAATGGGCATTCCTCCTCCACTTTCTCTTTCAGACATGTTTGATGAAGCTGTAATTAAACAGAAAATAGCCAAAGATCCTACACACATTCTGTCAGATCAATATGAATTATTACCTTCAGGCCAAAGGTACAGGATGCCCCAATGTAAGAGGAATCGCTATAAATATTCATTTATTCCTCTGTCTATTTCCTTGATCAATAAGAAGAAACTGCTTTGATGGAACAGGAACAGTTTTTCATATGGACAAGTAGGGAAGAGTGCAATATTAACTGCACTTTTGGCCTTGTGGGAAATGCACTCGTGGTTACTAGGTTTTTAGGCCATGGGACAGAGTGCAATGAAAAATGCACTCTTAAGGCCTCTTGTACATTGTCCTTAATAAACATTACAATACCTTATATGGATTGTGCAATGTTGTTTGTACACTGTGAATGAGTGTGTTTACATGTGCACGAATAACCCGGTGATTATCAGGGTTTTTAAATCTCCTGGTTATGTGTGTGTCCATGTAAACACCAGAACCTGGTTTTAATAACCTGGTTATTCGAATAACCTGGTGATGAGAAACAGGTTATTGCCACTGGAGTTTTCTGATCATAACCAGATTATTGTTCCATGTAAACACCAGAACCAGAGTTGCCAAGTCCGCTTCTTTAAAGCGACTTTGGGCTTCTTATTTTGGAAAGTCGCTTGTAAATTTTGACGGTCGCGGGTTGCGGTTTTTTGGGCTTGCTCCTTTGCCACCCTTTGACGTCATAAACAAGGTGATTTTTACGTTTTTTTCAGGTTTAATTTCACGAAAATTACCCACTATTGACAAAAAAATATGGAGTTTTTGCATATTTTCATGTTTTAAAATCTTTATTAATGATCAAATACTAATTAAAATATGCAAAAAATCATTGCCAACGTTTTGCTGTGACAGACAATGTTGAATTAATTGCTTATATTAACTACTTTTATCGAGTGCCTGAAGTCGCTTGTTTTGGGCTTTTTTTTCAAAGGCCAGGTTGCTTGTTGCTCTCTGAAAATCTGGCAACCCTGACCATAACCTGGTTTCTCGCTGATCTGGCAGAAGCAGGAAATTTCCCAAAATGACTCAAAATTATTATTTTCTTTTTCTTATATTCATTTTATAGCACTTTTTCTCTTTTGGGTTTGGAGCATATGACACTTATTTATACATTTTTTATTTGTAATGTGTCGTCATTATAAAACTATAAATAACTTGTAACATAACACAGTTATAACTCTGAACCAACTCTTTAAAATTCAGACATATTTTTACACTGTAAAAATCACTTTTCTCAAAGCTCTGACTGTGATCTTCAGTCTGATGTTCTTATTTAGTTGTATTTTGTCAGATTGTTGCTGTAAACATGTTTTAAACCCATAAGTTATCAAAGTTTCATACATGTTTAGTTCCTGCCATATCTGTGTGATTGTTGCCATAGTTACCAGTCTGAATATCCAGGATAGTCCCAGTGCTCATGTAAACAGGAACATGAATAACCAGGTTTCTCTGACTCATGTAAACACTAGAACCAGATTATTGTCATAACCAGGAGACTGCTCAGAACCGGGTTATTCAAGCTCATGTAAACGGGCTCACTGTGTCTTATCTCAGATGTTCTTCTCATGTTTTACCTCAGATGTTCTCCTCATGTCTTACCTTTGCGTCGACGCTGGTGGACTGTCTCTGTGACCACCTCCTGATGTTCAGATGTTCTCCTCATGTCTTACCTTTGTGTCGACGCTGGTGGACTGTCTCTGAGACCACCTCCTGATGTTTAGATGTTCTCCTCATGTCTTACCTTTGTAGAAACGCTGGTGGACTGTCTCTGAGACCACCTCCTGATGTTCAGATGTTCTCCTGGTGTCTTACCTTTGTAGAAACGCTGGTGGACTGTCTCTGTGACCACCTCCTGATGTTTAGATGTTCTCCTCATGTCTAACCTTTGTGTCGACGCTGGTGGACTGTCTCTGTGACCACCTCCTGATGTTCAGACGTTCTCCTCATGTCTTACCTTTGTGTCGACGCTGGTGGACTGTCTCTGCGACCACCTCCTGATGTTTAGATGTTCTCCTGTGTCTTACCTTTGTAGAAACGCTGGTGGACTGTCTCTGAGACCACCTCCTGATGTTTAGATGTTCTCCTGGTGTCTTACCTTTGTAGAAACGCTGGTGGACTGTCTCTGTGACCACCTCCTGATGTTTAGATGTTCTCCTCATGTCTTACCTTTGTAGAAACGCTGGTGGACTGTCTCTGTGACCACCTCCTGATGTTCAGATGTTCTCCTCATGTCTTACCTTTGTAGAAACGCTGGTGGACTGTCTCTGTGACCACCTCCTGATGTTTAGATGTTCTCCTCATGTCTTACCTTTGTAGAAACGCTGGTGGACTGTCTCTGTGACCACCTCCTGATGTTCAGATGTTCTCCTCATGTCTTACCTTTGTGTCGACGCTGGTGGACTGTCTCTGCGACCACCTCCTGATGTTCAGACGTTCTCCTCATGTCTTACCTTTGTAGAAACGCTGGTGGACTGTCTCTGTGACCACCTCCTGATGTTCAGATGTTCTCCTCATGTCTTACCTTTGTAGAAACGCTGGTGGACTGTCTCTGAGACCCTCTCCTGATGTTCAGATGTTCTCCTCATGTCTTACCTTTGTAGAAACGCTGGTGGACTGTCTCTGTGACCACCTCCTGATGTTTAGATGTTCTCCTCATGTCTTACCTTTGTAGAAACGCTGGTGGACTGTCTCTGTGACCACCTCCTGATGTTCAGATGTTCTCCTCATGTCTTACCTTTGTAGAAACGCTGGTGGACTGTCTCTGTGACCACCTCCTGATGTTCAGATGTTCTCCTCATGTCTTACCTTTGTAGAAACGCTGGTGGACTGTCTCTGTGACCACCTCCTGATGTTCAGATGTTCTCCTGGTGTCTTACCTTTGTAGAAACGCTGGTGGACTGTCTCTGAGACCACCTCCTGATGTTCAGATGTTCTCCTCATGTCTTACCTTTGTAGAAACGCTGGTGGACTGTCTCTGTGACCACCTCCTGATGTTCAGATGTTCTCCTCATGTCTTACCTTTACGTCGACGCTGGTGGACTGTCTCTGTGACCACCTCCTGATGTTCAGATGTTCTCCTCATGTCTTACCTTTGTAGAAACGCTGGTGGACTGTCTCTGAGACCACCTCCTGATGTTTAGACGTTCTCCTCATGTCTTACCTTTGTAGAAACGCTGGTGGACTGTCTCTGTGACCACCTCCTGATGTTCAGATGTTCTCCTCATGTCTTACCTTTGTAGAAACGCTGGTGGACTGTCTCTGTGACCACCTCCTGATGTTCAGATGTTCTCCTCATGTCTTACCTTTGTGTCGACGCTGGTGGACTGTCTCTGTGACCACCTCCTGATGTTCAGACGTTCTCCTCATGTCTTACCTTTGTGTCGACGCTGGTGGACTGTCTCTGTGACCACCTCCTGATGTTCAGATGTTCTCCTCATGTCTTACCTTTGTGTCGACGCTGGTGGATTGTCTCTGAGACCACCTCCTGATGTTCAGATGTTCTCCTCATGTCTTACCTTTGTAGAAACGCTGGTGGACTGTCTCTGTGACCACCTCCTGATTTCAGATGTTCTCCTCATGTCTTACCTTTGTAGAAACGCTGGTGGACTGTCTCTGAGACCACCTCCTGATGTTCAGATGTTCTCCTCATGTCTTACCTTTGTAGAAACGCTGGTGGACTGTCTCTGTGACCACCTCCTGATGTTCAGATGTTCTCCTCATGTCTTACCTTTGGTCGACGCTGGTGGACTGTCTCTGTGACCACCTCCTGATGTTCAGATGTTCTCCTCATGTCTTACCTTTGTAGAAACGCTGGTGGACTGTCTCTGTGACCACCTCTGATGTTCAGATGTTCTCCTCATGTCTTACCTTTGTGTCGACGCTGGTGGACTGTCTCTGTGACCACTCCTGATGTTCAGACGTTTCTCATGTCTTACCTTTGTAGAAACGTGGTGGACTGTCTCTGAGACCACTCCTGATGTTCAGATGTTCTCCTCATGTCTTACCTTTGTGTCACGCTGGTGGACTGTCTCTGTGACCACCTCCTGATGTTCAGATGTTCTCCTCATGTCTTACCTTTGTGCGACGCTGGTGGACTGTCTCTGTGACCACCTCTGATGTTCAGATGTTCTCCTCATGTCTTACCTTTGTGTCGACGCTGGTGGACTGTCTCTGTGACCACCTCCTGATGTTCAGATGTTCTCCTGGTGTCTTACCTTTGTGTCGACGCTGGTGGGACTGTCTCTGTGACCACCTCTGATGTTTCAGACTTCTCCTGGTGTCTTACCTTTGTAGAAACGCTGGTGGACTGTCTCTGTGACCACCTCCTGATGTTCAGATGTTCTCCTCATGTCTTACCTTTGTGAACGCTGGTGGACTGCCTCTGTGACCACCTCCTGATGTTCGACGTTCTCCTCATGTCTAACCTTTGTGTCGACGCTGGTGGACTGTCTCTGTGACCACCTCCTGATGTTTAGATGTTCTCCTCATGTCTTACCTTTGTAGAACGCTGGTGGACTGTCTCTGTGACCACCTCTGATGTTTTAGATGTTCTCCTCATGTACTTACCTTTGTGTCGACGCTGGTGGACTGTCTCTGAGACACCTCCTGATGTTCAGACGTTCTCCTCATGTCTTACCTTTGTAGAAACGCTGGTGGACTGTCTCTGTGACCACCTCCTGATGTTCAGATGTTCTCCTGGTGTCTTACCTTTGTGTCGACGCTGGTGGACTGTCTCTGTGACCACCTCCTGATGTTCAGATGTTCTCCTCATGTCTTACCTTTGTAGAAACGCTGGTGGACTGTCTCTGTGACCACCTCCTGATGTTCAGATGTTCTCCTCATGTCTACCTTTGTGGTCGACGCTGTGGACTGTCCTCTGAGACCACCTCCTGATGTTTAGATGTTCTCCTCATGTCTTACCTTTGTAGAAACGCATGGTGGACTGTCTCTGTGACCACCTCCTGATGTTCAGACGTTCTCCTCATGTCTTACCTTTGTAGAAACGCTGGTGGACTGCCTCTGTGACACCTCCTGATGTTCAGATGTTCTTCTTCATGTCTTAACCGTTTGTGTCGACGCTGGTGGACTGTCTCTGACCACTCTGATGTTTAGATGTTCTCCTCATGTCTTACCTTTGTGTCGACGCTGGTTGGACTGTCTCTGTGACCACCTCCTGATGTTCAGATGTTCTCCTCATGTCTTACCTTTGTAGAAACGCGGTGGACTGTCTCTGTGACCACCTCCTGATGTTCAGATGTTCTCTTCATGTCTTACCTTTGTGTCGAGCTGGTGGACTGTCTCTGTGACACCTCCTGATGTTTAGATGTTCTCCTCATGTCTTACCTTTGTGTCGACGCTGGTGGACTGTCTCGTGACCACCTCCTGATGTTTAGACGTTCTCTCATGTCTTACCTTTGCGTTGACGCTGGTGGACTGTCTCTGTGACCACCTCCTGATGTTCAGATGTTCTCCTCGTGTCCTTACCTTTGTGTCGACGCTGGTGACTGTCTCTGAGACCACCTCCTGATGTTTAGACGTTCTCCTCATGTTCTTACCTTTGTAGAAACGTGGTGGACTGTCTTGTGACCACCTCCTGATGTTTAGAGTTTCTCCTCATGTCTTACCTTTGTAGAAACGCTGGTGGACTGTCTCTACTGACCACCTCCTGATGTTTAGATGTTGCTCCTCATGTCTTACCTTTGTGTCGACGCTGTGGACTGTCTCTGTGACCACCTCCTGATGTTCAGATGTTCTCCTCATGTCTTACCTTTGTACGAAACGCCTGGTGGACTGCCTCTGTGACCACCTCCTGATGTTCAGACGTTCTCCTCATGTCTTACCTTTGTAGAAACGCTGGTGGACTGTCTCTGAGACCACCTCCCTGATGTTCAGACGTTCTCCTCATGTCTTACCTTTGTGTCGACGCTGGTGCGACTGTCTCTGAGACCACCTCCTGATGTCAGACGTTCTCCTCATGTGTTACTTTGTAGAACGCTCGGTGGACTGTCTCTGTGACCACCTCCTGATGTTTAGATGTTCTCCTCATGTCTTACCTTTGTTGAACGCTGGTGGACTGTCTCTGTGACCACCTCCTGATTTAGATGTTCTCCTCATGTCAACCTTTGGCTCGACGCTGGTGACTGTCTCTGTGACCACCTCCTGATGTTCAGATGTTCTCCTGTGTCTTACCTTTGTAGAAACTGGTTGGACTGTCTCTGTGACCACCTCCTGATGTTCAGATGTTCTCCCTCATGTCTTACGCTTTGTAGAAAACGCTGGTGGACTGTCTCTGTGACCCCTCCTGATGTTTTAGACTTCTCCTCATGTCTTCTTTGTAGAACGCTGGTGGACTGTTCTCTGAAGACCACCTCTATTTCAGATGTTCTAACCAGTCTTACCTTTGCGTCGTACGCTGGGTGGACTGTCTCTTGAGACCACCTCCTGATGTTCAGATGTTCTCCTCATGTTACCTTTGTGTCGCGCTGGGGATCTGCTCTCTGAGACCACCTCCTGATGTTCGGACGTTTCCTGGTGTCTTACCTTTGTAGAAACGCTGGTGGACTGTCTTTGAGA